>BLSH010559378.1:383912-415553 GCA_018402905.1 Glandirana rugosa
CAAGACCACGCGTGGTTTGTCCCCTCACAAGCGATGGTTATTGCGTTCAAATGAGGACGAAGTTGTTATGTAACTTTGGTGGACACAACCCGAACACAACTACCATAGTTAAACTCCTCAAAAAGTCTACTAAGTCTTAAGGGACTTTCCACGTAAACTGTACACCAACTGGTATAAGACTGGGCAAAAATTGGACGGAGTACATCCAAAACGTGAGGATATGTGAACATATTCTTACGTTTATGGACCAAATATACTTGTTTTAAATGTTTCAGGCCATGTAGCTGTCACCAAAAGCACTGGAAGTCTTACCACAGACCAATACAATAAACGGACACATAAAAAATAAGATTTTCTTCAATTTAAATGAAGAAAAAAAAAAAAAAAACCTTGCAAATAACATAACCAGACACCATTCTGAAGGTCACGAAAACCACTGTCGATGTACCGGACTTTGTAAATTTTGTTCATATAAACCAGGTATTTGCATTCTTATACAAGTGTATAGGAGTGCAAAACCTACATGAGGCAGGTTAAAAACGGGTCAGAATATGGTCAACCACATGTCAAATGCACCTTTCAGGGAATTCTGAATCATCTGAAAAACTCCTCAAATTGATACCATCAACACAAGCCCAACACAGGTGGTTTCAATGTATTGTTGAAGCAGGAGTAAACTTGCGTTATTGGTAGCGAACACTCCCCTGTTTGGTGCGCACCAGAACTCCCGAACAGAGAAAAAGTTCTGACCCAAATGGTGAACCCTATTAAAGTCTATGGGACCCGAACTTGAAAAATCAAAAGTCCCCATTTTGAAGGCTTATATGCAAGTTACAGCCATAAAAAGGGTATGGGGGTCCGGGTACTGCCCTGGGGGGCATGTATCAATGGAAAGACTTTTTAAAAAAAGATTGTTTTTACAAGAGCAGTGATTTTAATGATGCTTAAAGTCCAACAATAAAAATGAAAAATTCTTTTACGGCTGGGTTCACACTGAAGCAAATTGGATGGGGGTTTCCTGCATCCAAATCGCATGTCAGGAGATTGTGACCGTCTCTCAATGGAGCCGGTTCACACATCTCCGGAGCGGCTACGGTGCGAATTGCACAGGGGTCCTGTGCGTCTTCTGGTCCATTTCAGGTCTGAATTCAGCCAAAATTTTAGGCTGAAATTGGACCTAAAACAGTGAATGGGGATGCACCGGACCCCTGCTGTGAGCTGCTCTTTTCTTCAGTATGAACCCAGCCTCAATATAGTCTCTGGGGGGTCTCCTTAGTCTGCCTGTAAAGTAGTGCATCTGTACCGTGGATCGAACCTACTGTAGCAAAACTGACATTTCTAAAGAAAAAAATAAGTCAAATCACATTTAATACAGTCAATACAATATCATTGCCAGCAAAAGAAACATGTTTAAAAAAACGGCGTGGGGTCCCTCAAAATCCATAACAGACCTTTATCTGAGCATGCAGCCCGGCAGATCAGGAAAGGTGGGGGGACAAGCCAGTGCCCCCAGATCCTGCCCCCTTCTCCATGTGAATGAGTATGGGTTACATAGTACCCCTACCCAGTACCCCTACCCATTCACCAAAAAGTGAATAAAAGCAAGAGGCAATTTTTGACAATTTATTTATTAAAAATAAAAAAACAATGTCCCCCAATGTAGATCCATCGTCAATCAGGACACTGGCTCCACTGTCGGACACGAAAAGGAACAACAACAAAAACGTTCCACTGTCAACTAAGACAAACCGCCAAATGCCTGGCTTGCTGTTTTACAGTTCTTATAGATGAGGATTGGATAAGGAGATATTCTTATAGATAAGGGGTGGAGACACCTGTCAACGTCACCTGGTGGCATCGCCCTCCTTGTGACGTCACTGACCGGAGCAGTGAATAGGGCAAACATATAGTGAGTATGTGAAAGGTGTAAAAAGCTGCACCTAGTGGTATAAGGAAGGGAAAGGCACAAAGTTCAGTCCACAGAAAAAAGGAATGTGCCAGTAAAAAGAAATAGACCACCAAGTGCCCAGAGCTGAATATTAAAACAAAATATGAGCAACCAAAGCATAAATCACCAAGAGTCAAGAGCTTTCATTACCACCAAATGCATTTTTTTGTACCTTTCACAAACCAGTGCCACACTTTGTTTTTTATCGCCTATTCTGACTTTAATATTTATTTAATAATATAATGAAAGCTCTTGACTCTTGGTGATTTATGTTTTGGAGGCCCATATTTGTTTTTATATTTGGCTCTGGGCACTTGGTGGTCTATTTTTTCTGGCACACTCCTTTTTCTGTGGAATGAACTTTGAGACTTAGGTGCCTTTCCCTTCCTTATACCACTAGGTGCAGCTTTTTGCACCTTTCACACACTCACTATATGTTTGCCCTATTAACTGCTATTTTATAGACAGCATTGCACATCATTTTTGATGTTATTTAAAACCAGTTCCACACTGCCTACCGTCTATTTACGGCGGCAGTGTGGACGCTGGGCGCGAATCACCATATAAAAGCGGCGATCTGCGAATGGCCGCTAGGGGGCGCGCGCGCGCCCACCGTACTCCTGAGGGGTGTGCCCGCGGGTCGGGCGGACCCGATGTCCGCCGGCGAGCCATGGTGAGCGGCCACAGGCAAAGAACGGGGAACCACCGATGTAAACACGGCGGTTCCCCACTTAGTGGGGGCATGGGAGATCTACTGATTCCTGTCACTGGGATCAGTTAGATCTCTTATGCCCATGGTAGCCCAGTCCCCCCACAGTTAGAACACGCCCAGGGAACATAGTTAACCCCTAGATCGCCCCCTGTAGGTTAACCCCTTCCCTGCCAATGACATTTATACAGTAATCAGTGGACATTTAAATTTCTGATCTCTGTATAAATGTCATTGGTCCCAAAAAAGTGTCAAAAATGTCCGACATGTCCGCTGCAATATCGCAGTACCACTAAAAATTGCAGATCGCCACCATTACTAGTAAAAAATAAATAAATAACCCCAGAAATCAATTCTCACCATCCGTAAACGAGGCCACTTTTGCGCAAACCAATCAACGCTGATTGCGATTTATTTTATCACAAATATGAGGAAGAATATAAAACGGCCAAAACCAGTGAAAAAAAAAAGTTTTTTTATATATTTTTTTTTTGGATTTGTATTTTAGCAAAAAGTAAGAAATTTGTTTTTTTTTTTTGCAAAATGGTCGCTCTTCTTTTGTTTATAGCGGTGATCAGAAATGACGCAGAAGTGATCAAATACCACCAAAAGAAAGCTCTATTTGTGGGAAAAAAGAACGCAAATTTCGTTTGGGTACAGCATCGCACGACCGTGCAATTGTCAGTTAAAGCGGCACAGTGCCGAATCGCAAAAAGTGCTCTGGTCCTAACCTGGGAAATTCTTCCGGGGCTGAAGTGGTTAAAGTCCCTGGACAACTAAATTGGTTGTATGGATATGTTAATGAAGGGATGGAGACAGATCACTGGGTGCACCAGGCCACATTATATTCTGTAGCCATAAAAGCTGACAAGCATTCTTATACCTCTGCACTCTATCCAAAACTAAAAGAAAACTTTTGCCTTTAGTTATACTTTAAATAAAGATATATAATATAATCCCTCCATTGGCTGACAGTCACCCAATGAATGAAATCAAAATACTAACAATAACTTACAAAGCCATCCACAACTCAGCCCCCAGCTACATCATTACCTAGTCTCAAAATACCAACCAAATTGTTCTCTTTGTTCCTCCCAAGACCTCCTGCTCCCTATTTTCCTTGTCACCTCCTCCCATGCTCACCTCCAGGATTTCTCCTATACCTCTCCTATCCTTTGGCATTCCCTACCCCAATGTGTTCAACTATCTCCAACTCTATCCACTTTTAGGCAAACCCTGAAAACTTTTTTTTCTTCAGCCTCTCCTGCCTCCACCTAACAACTGTACTTTCATTTTCTTCATCAGCTCATTCCCCTCAGTTATTACCTTTTGTATCACTTGACCCTCCCTTCTAGATTGTAAGCTCTAAGGAGCAGGGCCCTCTGATTTCTCCTATATTGAATTATATTGTAACTGTAATGTTTGCCCTAAGGGTGTAAAGCACTGTATAAATCCTGTATAATAATAATACTGTGACAGATTTCCCTGCTAAGTTGTGCTATGAATGCTTTGGAGGTGTCGGGCTCTATATACCACATTCTCTCTCCACTAAAAGTAAAAGCATTACATCCATCAAAAACAACAGTTTAGTTTTCACTGACTGTTATCCAACCAATTTTAAAGATTTGTGGAATCTCAGATGAAAGACTTTCCACCAGATATCGTTGCTCTGCTTGTGCACACTGCATATCTCACATAGCTTTATGCAAAGCATTCATGATAACCAGCCTGCATGCGTTTCTCTGTATATTCCTACATAGAATCCAGAGAGGACGGGTAAATGCAATTTCTGAGCAGAGTTGAGAGTGCAATATGTTATCGCTATGATGATGGAAGAGGGTTCAGGTTTCTTGGAGAAGATCTTCTCTCTGGGGTTCCTTTTTGGCAGATTTCATCGTCCACTAGTTCCTAAAAAATCATGTTTATATAAGGCATAATGAAACCAAGATGCCCTAAAAACTAGACTAGCTGCTTGCCGACCAGCCGCCGCAGTTGTACTGTGGCAGGTTGGCATGTCTGCGCAAGTCGCCGGCATTGTACGTCGGCCGCTTTAAGATGTATGAGGTCAGAGCGCACGGCGTGACGCTGGAGCCGATGCGCGTGGCCGGCGGCCGCAATGTCCACCAGCTACCCGCGATCGCTTCTCGGAGAGACAGAATGGGGATCTGTCTGTCCACTCCCCTCACAGTTAAACACCTCCCTAGGGAATATTTAATCCCTTGATCGCCCCCTAGTGTTAACCTCTTCCCTGCCAGTGACATTTATACAGTAATCAGTGGCTATTTTTAGCTCTGTTCGCTGTATAGATGTCAGTGGTCCCAAAAAAGTGTCAAAAGTTTCCGATCTGTCGCAATATCGCAGTCCCGCTAAAAATCACAGATCACTGGCATTATTAGTAAAAAATAACAAAAATGCCATAGATCTATCTCCTATTTTGTAGACGCTATAACTTTTGCGCAAACCAAAAAATATACGCTTATTGCAATCTTTTTTTTTTTTACCAAAAATATGTAGAAGAATACATATTGGCCTAAACTGATGAAGAAATTATTATTTTTTTTTAAAATGTTGGGATATTTATTATAGAAAAAAATATTGTTTTGTTTTCAAAATTGTCTCTCTTTTTTTGTTTATAGCGCAAAAAATAAAAACCGCAGAGGTGATCAAATACCACCAAAAGAAAGCTCTATTTGTGAGGGAAAAAGGACATAAAGTGGGTAAATCATTCCGGGGCTGAAGTGGCTAGACACTGTACTAAGAATCTAATCGTTCTTAGACAGTTTAGAGTTCTCTTGTATGGTCAAATGCCTTTATAAGATAATATTTTAGAGTTACTAGATTGGTTAAAGGCATATCTAATTAAAAGTTGTCGAAGGTTTTCATGCTTATTACTGTAAACCTTATACAGGTTTATGCAATGAACAATATGTCAAGACAAGGTTGAAAAGCAGTTGCATCCAAAATGGATTCATCCATCTTGGATAGTCCAAGATGGTGTTCAGTCTCTTGTTTGGGCTTATTAGGGTAAGGTTCCTATTATCCCTGACCTACTTGTTCCATCCACAGCTCTTCCTACTGAGAATCCATTAGAGGGAACTAATGATTGATAGCAAGTAGCTTACCTGAAAAGCTGAGCTCCCATCCTGTCATAACTAACTGCTTATGCTGCAGTCATACAGCTCCTGAGTCCTGGACTGCAGTATTGACTGCGGGGGGAACCTTGTACCCAGTCAACCTAAAACACGGAAATCCATATTGGGTGGACTTCCTCTTAAGCTTGCTGTCACATTTGCCGCTTATGCAGTATACCATATAAACAAATAATGCTTGGGGTGGGAAGTATGAGTTTTTTTATATGTCTTGATTGCTTGCTAATGAATAGATAAAATCTCCTGTGAATGTCCACCTTTAGACTGGCAAGTTATGCTGCCTGCATATAACTTGGATACCAAATCTCTTTAATATAGTGTTTGAAATTTACTGGATTCCGAACCTTGTGACCGGACTGGTCATGTCAGGTATCCCAGTTGTGTACTCATTGCGGCAGGCGCTTTGTTACCAGAAAGCAGAGCCACCACTTGGAACAACCATGTGTGCTTTAAAGTCTTATTTAGATGAGAAATGAGCATTTAATGCAGCACACCACATGATCAGCAGGTTCAACAACGTATCCTACCTGAGAACCCTTTGCCGGGAGCACAAGTTAACAGCTCCCATTGGGTCATCAGTGTGCGGTTCACAAGTTCACTGCTCTGCCTGCTTATTAAAGATTCACTATGTCATTGAGGGTGCGTTCCTCCAATTGCAATAAGAGGCTGAGTAGCTGGTGCTTCCTTTCAGTGCAAACTGTGTCAGATTTTTCACCCAGCAAGAAGCTAATAAGACTCTAATTGGCATTGAAGTCTTGGCGACCCCATAAATAGTGTGACAGGAGCAGCGTTTGAGGCATGTTTATAGAGCCGGATATGCTCCAATGTGAATTAATGCCACGGTATGTTTGATCCTCCGTCGCATCACTCCTGTTTTTTTCTTTTCCATTCTCTACTCTCTCGGGCATTAATGCTAATCTTTATACTTTCTACATAGTTTGAGACCGATTTGATGTCTGTGTGAGGTAATATTTAGCAGGGGTTAAAATTTTTGGTTTTGTAATGTACAATGAATATTTTGTGCAAACTACCAATTAAAAATCCACAAAAAAGAAGACTTAACTCATCCTTTTCATTGAGCTGATGTAAATGGCTTGGAAGGTGCCTTGTTACTGCCTGGGCAGCCTGCGTTCAGGAAGAAGAATGTGTTTGAAGTACAAATGCTAGGACTGTCTGTCAGACTGTCCAAAGCTTAGGTCAACCAGCGGTCACAAAACACAGCCTCGACCTTCTTCCTAGAGCTTCCTGTGATTTCTTATATTTAGTGTTAGTGCCCAGGCATGTTTTCTGCTTAGCAACACTATTCACACAATATTCAGCACTGGAACTCTTTCAGCTTTTTTTTTTTCCTTCTTGTTTTAACCAACAGAGCTAGGGGAAGAAAAACTATTCTGTGTTAAAGTCATCCGTTTATAAAGCCGCACTCTTTGAGCTAGATTGCTGCATCCACTATCTATAAAATTTAGGCAGGTCATAGTCAACCATATCTACTAGCAATAAGACCATGTTAAGTATTGTTAGTAATTGACCTAGAGGTTGTTGAGCAGCTATCTCTGAAAATAAAATTAGGCCATACTGGAAAAATTTGTTGAGACTAATTTTCAACTTTTGTGAGTGGAATATCTTCTAAAAACCATAAAAAGGAGAATTTCTGTTAAGTTGGTCATATATCGTGTATGTGACTACAAGACCTTTTCTCAAAGTGTCAGCCATTGCTAAAATTCCTCACTTGATACAATGTTAGATTTGGCAAGTTTAGCACACTTTTTTTCTCTTCAGGTTGAACTAACCAATTGAAGTGTCACCAGCAATAACTCATAGAGAAAGTCTGTAGAGGAAATTGGTTTGTGCAAAAAACCTGAGAGTACCTGCTTTGCGTTTTAGACTGTTACCTAAAACTGATGTAAACCCTAACTGAATGACCTTTATTTCATTAAATGGCTGGGCATCGCAAAATTGCCATTCTTCTAAAAAAAGAAAAAAAAAATACTTTGTCAGAGCAGGTTTCCTGATAGAGACCGTACCATGCCTACATATTGTGTGTTAAAAGACCCACACTTTTAGTCTCCTTTGGAAGTCCTTTGACAGGTAGACAAGGTGGAGGAATAATAACTGGTAGCCTGGGACAGAATGTTGTCAACCTGTAACAGGAAGCACCTTAAAAGGACCTTTATGGTATGATCACAAAGTATTATTTTAATGAAAACTGCAAATTTAAAGGCATTATAAACTTTCTTACCTGCACACTGTGCTTTTCAACTGCAAAAGATGTGCACTGAGCATGTAGTTTGGTGTCATCTGTTGCCTTGTATGGACAGCCTACAGTAAACCTTCCAAATCCTTTGTCAGCAGTTTCTGTTTATTTTCAAAGATGGGGCATGCCACATGGCACTGGTTAATGCATGACCCCTGTCTGTAGTCTAAGAACTGACACTTCCTGTGGAGAAATTGCATACCCAACAATCCCTGGGTCTCTTGGTATAGTACTCTGCAGGTGAAAGATACAGGCACAGATACAAGCAGGCAAAGCAATGAAGGGAAGAGATATGTTTTCATCACATTAGCATTCCCACATCCAAGCATGGATTGAATGCTACGTGACCTAGAACAGGAAGTTGTCTGTCCCTTTAGTGAATAGGAGCAAGGTAGCTGAAGGAATACATAGGCATAGGGGAATCAATCAGCCATGACACTACAAACTGCAGCCACAATATTTGATCCCATCATTACAAGGTAAGGGAAACACACAACTCAGGGAATATACGCAAACGACACTAATACCTAGTAAAAACAAAAACAATTGAAAATGTACAATAACTTTACCAATATTGAAAATTACTTTTGGAATTGAGTTTACATGTGAAAGCGAATATCTTATTTGAATAAATTGGTTTATATATAGCATACAGTAATTACTTGTTATACTGTATATAAGTAGAGGAAAGTATTGATGTGTCATATGGAAATTATTTTGATATTTCTGAACCACAAGGGCTCAAAGCTGAGCACTTCCAGGTTCAGTCTCAGCAGCAACAGATCAAGAATTGATATACCCAATCTTTCCGTCCGCTCTCCATCCTGAATGCTATGATAGTGGTTTCAAGGTTCAAAAAGTTCACACGCTTGCTCACACTCCCACTTGCGCGTCTGCTTTACAGCCACCCAAACCACTTCTACACTTATGTGATCCCTGCTGTAGGCTGAAAAGAAAGAAACCCATGGCTACTATTGCAGCTGAGGATGGCTTTTTTATTATAAATTAGCCCCTGTCCTTCCCAGCCATTTGCTTGCGAATGGAGCGCATTGGTCCACTTTCTGGTGTACCGCGTATGCTCCGAAACTCGTTGAGTCGCTTCCTGGTTGGGACTCCTCCCTTGGGGCGCTCCATGTCACACTGCACTCCACCATCCAGCACAGCTACAGGACTCCTTCCTTCCTTTACTCGGAGTGTCCAGTCCCTCTTCATCTCCTTGACGGCTTGCAGACAGCGTGAGTATGAACGTCTAGACACCAGCACTGTGGATGCTTCCTCCATCCTCCAGATATGCCTGTTTATATATGATTTGTTTTTTCTATTAAAGTAAAAAAAGTTTTATTAAAGTAATCATGAGATACTGCACTTAGAGGTGCCTGTCCTTTCTTGTTGTTTCCAGTTGCCTAGAGCTTGCTTCTACTCTTGGACTGGCTGTCCATGTGGATGATCTCTTTTATTAATGAACTTCTATTGGACCTATACTATAAACTGTTTCAGATACACCACCTGTTCCACAATACTTGACGCAAAATGGTTTTTCTTTTTTGGTAGTTCACTGTTGATGATGCCCAGGCAGACTAACGGTGTAATACCTGCAGGTCCTCCTCTGAGCTACGTGTTACAACATACACCTCTGACACGCAGTTGCTGGAATCCTAAGAGATGACTGCATTTACTCAAGAACTTTGTATCTCAATTCTCTAGAGTGCTGAACTGGAGTTCAGACACCTGTCTTTGTAATAGGGCTAACGTGTAACTCTTAAGTGTGAAGTCTCACCTGGGCCCACTAAGGCACATAAATCAAGTGCCAATTTTACCGCCTTCCCAGCAACAGGCTGCTGCAAGAGGATTCTTTCTCTCTGAAGAATGTGGCCATAGATAGCCTTATTTTAGATGGTCAGTGAGACACCTAAATTGAAGGATCCCTCTACCAATGTCAAAGGTGGGCACATATTATGATAAGGTTTTCCTCACTCATCAACTATTTGATTTGCTTTTTATTAGAATCAGCCTGACTTTTTTTCTCTATTTTCAAATAGTTGCACTTTACTGAGGGGCAAGTGAACAGGTGAGTCACTGTTTGGATCCACCTGACTCTCACCTTAACAATGTGTCATCACAGTTGAAGTTTCTGCTTCCTTTAAGGATCCGATTACATTTTTTTAATGGCTGGATTTATCCAACCCATTTTTGCCTTTGCCTGGGACTCCAAGCTGGTTAAAATTTGGGCTGAGCTTCTGCACCAGAAATTTGTGGCAGAGAACACTCCATAAGTTCTAATTGATCTGAATGATCATCAGTGGTTCTTTATAGAATTGTCCTGCTGAAAGGCTGATCAGCCAGTTGGACCACCAAGGAGTTTTTGATTCAACTTTCTTCTATGGGGAAGAATTGCTTTGGTTCATTTCTGGATGAGATCATTAAGAATGTCCCAGGTTGGAAAAGCACCCATCTACCCCAGACCTGCAAGCCTATGCCTACCTTGCAGAACGGGTCACCCTCTTTTCAGACCCATAAGTGTTCCTTCATGCAGAAGAAACCTTAAAGGTCTGTTGCTTGTCGGGGGGCAAATACTTCATCCAGAGTCAGACAGACCTGGAATGCCAAGTCTTCCACAATTTGAAGGATTTCTCCCACATACTGAGAACAGGGTCAGCTGTCTTTTGCTATTTTGTGAATTTTTGGCTCTAGAATAATTCACACATTACAAGATACAAGATTAAACTTCTCTGCCTGCAGTCCTGATTGCAGATCATTTGGATGCAACAAAACTCTTCTCTACATATGCATGTGGATTACAAGACTCTCTGTATCGTCCTTTTGAGGTTTCTTTGCCCAATTCCACACCAGTATCCTTCAACAGGTGATCTTCTTTAGATGGGGAGGTGTCCATTTTCCCTGGACAAGGAGATTTGACTTCTCATATAATGATGACTCTAGGTAAGTTGTTTTTGCTCCTCTGTTAGACGAGTCTAACACTGTGGTGAGCCGCTCCGACTGAGGAAGTGTTCTTGGTACTCTGGCAGGGCCATTAAACACAGAAGGAATTCATACTGTAATATAAGCTGCTGGAAATACAAGCCATAAGGCTGTTTGTGTTGCACTGGACACATCATTTGGAGGCATAACCACTGAGGACACAGTCCAGCAATACCAAGGCATGCATCAATCACCAAGGTGGCACAAGAAGCTTGGTTTTGGTTTAAAAAGTTAAATGCATCGTTCACTGCGTCAATTGACATGTACTATACGTGAGAAATGCCAATTGTGGACTTGACAGCTCTCAATCACATCCAAAAGGTGGACAGTTTTAAGGACAATTTTGAGACCCAAATTTTGTACATGCACCTTTCCGCCCTTTGGGTATAGTGCTCCCTGATGTTTGTGTCTGATGAGGATGGTGCCATTTTTCACTTCAGAAAGTATTTCCCAGTATCTCATTGCTGTGGACTTGCCAAGAAAGACCTGGTACTCCCACCTATATGGTTGCTGATGCTTGGTGGCAGCTTCCACACCTACCAAACCTATGGTCTCAGGGGCCTGATTCAACACCCTGCTTCTCAGGTACTGACTTTTATTGTATGGCTACTGAAGAACAGATGTTGTAGGAGAAGTTTCTTAGAGGTAGTGATTTTCATCATTTTGGCTTTGTGCTTGTTACCTTTTCCTGGAAGGTATACGATTATACTTGGAAGGCTTACTGCCTCTGCCTGAACCCACATACTTATTCAAGCTACCCGAATTCTAAGCTTCCCTCAATCAGGTATGGATCAAAACTTAATGCCAAGCTGTCTTGTTTCCGTGGAATTTGGCCTTCTGATCCCTAGCTTATAAATAATAAGGTGATTGCTCTTGATGTAAAGTGGGGTGGCACGGTCTTTCTGACTGCTATGACTTCCTTTAGGAAGAATTACTCTCATTTTACTGTTGTGGATGGTTATTTTAGCCTTCTCTTGTTCATCACTGCTCACTAAGCTTGCAGCTTGAAGCTCTACCCACTTGTTGAGGAATAAGGCCCTGTATTCTACAATAAATGACTGGAGACAAGGAATACAAAGAGTACATAAAATCCTATTTTCCCTTTCTGTGCTCTATTCTCAGCCTACTTCACCCCAAGTTAGGAGAAAATTGGGAAAAATGTATCTGCATTCATCCTTTTCCTCCAAACTTTTTTTGAGTACTTAAATCATGAAGCCAGATTACCGTGAGGCCAAACCAAAAACAATGTATGACACCTTCAGTAAGCTCCATGGCAACTAGGCTTCATCCAATGGGAGCCCCACACATATTGCTTGTTCATTCAAACCTGAGACAGTTAACCGCCTCATGACCTAAGCAAGTTTTGCATTTATACTATATTGTATCTAAATTATGTATTTTGGAGAACACTGTCCACCAATCACAGTATGTCCCTTGCATCAACTCACAGGTGTTGCAACCTTGGGAAAGGATTGATGATTTTGGAAACCACCCCCGTGGTATCAGCTGACGTGTCAAGATACCCCTAGGGGTACGTGTAACCAAGGCTAAGAACCGCTGGTTTAATGTCAAGAAATCCGAGCTTTTGCCATGTTGTACGAATAGGCAGTGTGACATGTCTATAGATAATATCACCTTAAGCAAATGGCAATTGAACTAAGCTTTTGTATTCAAAATTGCATCATTATTTTTCATGGCAAGCACTTTTGCTGATTGCTGCATCCCCTCGTGTGTCTATATATTTTCCTTTTTAACATTTTCGTTCAGTCTTCGGGAAGATGGATCTAGAAGCATAAGCTGTTCTTTTTTTCTTGACATTTTCAAAGCAGGCAGCAGATTTTGTGTCTTCATCTTTCTGCTTCTGACTTGCGGTGCTACAAATCTGTTTGCTGTAGATCTGTAAAACAATACTCGACTGCTCAGGCAGTGAAAAAAGAATGCATTCCATGTAGAGGATTCTTTTCCAGAGAAAGTTAGTAAAATAAAAACTTTTTTTGCATAGAGTGGAAAAGGATTGGAACCCCTGTCTGGTTTGTATTGCTATTTGGGACTCTGTTAAAGAGATTTATCCTCACTTACTGTCGAGGTGATAACTGTTTTATGGGGGAGGAGGTGAGGGGAAAACTTAAATAAGAACACAGACAGAAATAAAAAGCTGACAGGGCTTCAAGCCTTCCCCTTACGTTACTGATAAAAAACATTTTAATTCTTTCTGATGAGATTTTCCCTCACTGGTTAAACTGTTGGTACCAAGACAGCGAGTGAAAGGAAATGTAGCCATGGATAGCCGCAAAAAAAAAAACAGGTTTTTCTTCCTCACTTTATCCAGAACGTAAAAACAAAAAGTCAAGGCTGGACATACACATTAAAGTGACTGTCTCTTAAACGGACATGTAAAATAAAGTTGCACCTTTAAAAAAGAATTTAGATACTGACAACTTCTGCTGCCAATGTCACTATAGTGATGTAGGGGTTGGTGGGAGGAACCACTGAGTGCAGCGGGAACCAGGAATTTGAAACTCCCAGAAGGGTTGGATTCTGAGGTTTTTCTAGCTGTCAATCTTTCTTTACTGCTGGAGCTATTAGTGGTGCATGTAGCATGAGAGGTAAGTATATATTTTTTTGCAGGTGCAGCTTTATTATATATATTAGTTTTGGCAACAGAGCTGTAGTACCGTTAGTTTAATCAAAATATTGTACAGTTTTGTTATTTTTTTTTTTTTTTTTTCTGTTTCAAGATTTTATTGAAGTTTTCAATAAACAATAGTACATAAGAAAAAAAGTGTTTACAGTATCATATAAGTGCTGAAATGATAGCATGAATACGCATAGTATGGATATAATAAAGCTCCAATGACTGTGCATAGCGTATGCATACTGGCTATGGGAATCAACTATAACTGTGTAACAACGTTAATCCTAGCAGTTTGAATTAATCAAGGATAACTTCTGATTTCTTCAGTATTCAGGTGGTTTAAGTAGTCTAGTGGACCTTTAAATGCTTGTGGGGAAAGCCAACAAGAGGTAGCTCGTAGACCGCGGGCTCCCCCGTTGGGATCCGACTGTTGGCCCAACCTATACAGGGGAACCAGGGCCTCGCAGAGCTCATGAACCAGCTTCTTTAAAATAGTGAGAGGAGGGGCGGAGAGGAGAAAGGAGAGAGAGAGCGAGGAAAGAGGAGAAAAAAGAGGGGGGGAAGAATTAGTAATAAAATGGGTGGAAAATCAGGTCAGAGTAACGGGTACATCCGGTTCTCAGTGAAGTGAAGCTGAGGAAGGGTAGAAGCAATGCTGTATCTTGGCCTAGGCCAACAAGGCCCAGGCCTAGGGCGGCACTTTGCAAGGGGGCAGCACGAAAAGAGTCCCCGCTAGCTTGCACTACACTTTTAGTGTAGCGCCAGTCTTATGGGGTGGACTGGACCGGAAAATAAACCGGTCTGGCACCCCATAAAGAGCCTGCACTTGTATACCGGCGGGGCTGCCATCAGTGGGGAACAGCCCATACCTATGTAGGGGACCCAGGCATCTCAAGGGACCCGACCAATGAGTTGTTGTGCTGCCGCATAGCCAAACAGGAAGTGTGAGGAAATCTCTTAAGGGATCCATTGCCCCCCCACCCCATCCACAAGGCCCTCAGAACTAGTGTTCCCACTGGAAAATTTCAGGGCGGGTCTTAAACCGGACGGGGTGTGGCCTTGACAGGAAGGGGTGGTTCATATTTAAATGAGGGGGTGCATGAGTTTAGTCAGGCCTAGGGCAGCACAAAACCTAAGTACACCACTGGGTAGAAGGGGTATCTCCAGGGGAGGGGCGTTAGACTCGTGATGTCTTTCTGCTTAAAGGGTTAACGCCCCAGTTCTATTGTTGATGATTAGCGTGTAATCAAAATTTTTTGGCAGTCCTCGTTCAATCCAGGGTTGCCAAAGCTTTTTGAATTGTGGTAATTTGTCAAGGTAAATGGCCTCAGTTTTAGCATGTACAAAAGCTTGGTTAATCCGGTGGTGGACTGGGACCATGGATAACGTAGTGGTTTTATTGTACAGTTTTTAAAAAGAATGTATCTATTACAAGCAGAGGTATAACTAAACTCCTTTGGGTCCTGGTGCAACTAGTGCCCTGTGACATTTCATTATTTATAGATAAGAAGGTAAGTAGCTCTACAGGAAAAAAACAATCCCAACTGAAAAAAAATCTACAAATTAAAGAGGGAGAAGCAATAAGGAGAAGATACCTTGATTCCAAAAATAAACAGGGAATATGATCTATTGAGAGCTTTGGGTATCCCCCTGAAAAAAGGCTCAATAAATCCTAACCCAAAAAATAAATACATGTATTAAAAATACTTTTATTCAAATGCCTGTACCACATATCCCTTAACCCACAGTAAAAACAATGACCATTTACCACATCCCCTGGAAGAAACGAATTCGTAGAATTGTAAACTCCATATAGGTTGTGATAAAAATTAAAAAAAACTTCAAATTAAATTGAATGCAATTTTTGAGTTTACCCATTATTGAGTTCAGAATTCTAGTCATTGGCTCCTTCCAGGGGATGTGGTGACTGGTCATTGTTTAAATTGCTTTGGTTGGGGATATGTGGTACAGTAATTTTAATAAAGGTATTTTTAATACATTGCTTATGCTTGGATTTATTGAGCATTTTTTTTAGGGTGACACCCAAAGCCCTCTACTGTATTGTATATTTCTGTACTCATTTTATTATATATAACACTTTTGAGGCAATTCCGCTCACCAACTTGTTAAAGAGGAACTTTACCCCTTTGTGACATTTTTTTTCAGTCCCCTCTTACCTGGTTTGCTGGGTTAGCCTTAAAGTGGTAGTAAACCGCAGCAGTTAAAAAAAAAAAAAAAAAAAACACCTGTAAGGCAATTGCATAATGTACTAGTATGCATGCGGATCTTCAAAGGGCATGCGCCGATGACATCACCAGCTGCATCCAGGGTGATTATCTTCTTAAAGGTGCACATTTAGATGGTGAAGAGCATTTTAACTGATCTAATGATTAATGAGAAAATGTCAAGTATTCTTAACGATTCCCATCCCAAATTCCTTAAAGTATGGTCACCCTGGTGGTCCTATGCTCTTCCCACCCGGTATCCGAGCAGACTGGGTCTCTCGTAAGAACGAATTTGCTACCTCCCCCTCCTGCAGGACTTCTCCCTCTCCTCTCCCCTCCCCTCCTTTCTATTCCCCTTCTCTATCCTTTCTTCTCTGCCTCTCTCTTCTCCGCGGCTGAGACCATAATCATGGCCACCCTCGGTCTCTTACACTTTAGGGTGACCCTGAGTCCTAAGACTTAGGGCCCACCTTTTGTTGGCAGGCGGCCACTGGATTCCCAAGTTCCCCCTTTTTTTTCTTTTTGCACCTGGCTCGCCCCGACCTGTGATGGGGGTATCCTATGGATCAGTACATTCATTACCCTCTGCTGTGAACCAGTGCACCAGCAACTATGACTGCTGTTAGATGGCCCTTAGTGACCTTTATGGACCTTTGGTTTATCCCATTAGGTTGGCCAGTGGACAGCAATTATTCATAAAAGTTCTTTGATCGGACTTCCCCAGCCCACACCTTCCTGCTATGTCCATTGTGCTGTACCCCAGCTTATTGCACCTGAAAAGGTGCACATTTATTAGATATTAATTTTACCTACAGGTAAGCCTTATTATAGGCTTACCTGTAGGTAAAAATCACAAAGCGGGCTGTACTACCGCTTTAATTCATATACGCGGGTGTACAAGAGAAGCTTAGTTTTGCTGAGATCTGCTGCTGTGTGCCAGGTTCTGTGCCACCATCTTCCTCTCTTCCGTCACCAGTAGCCAGCTGTCCCTTCTGGGTTTTTGCAACCAGCCCCCTGATATAGTGTAAGGTTCGCCCTCCAGTGCTGTGTGATGCTTCAGCTGAAGCCTCCTGGAATATGTGACGTGGATATCTAAACAGGCTCCAGTAGCAGGGATATATTCTCACCTAGGCAAGAATGGAGGAGAGGGTTGACTTGGTAAAAAAAAGTAAATACCGTATATACTCGAATATAAGCTGAGTTTTTCAGCACATTTTTTGTGCTGAAAAAGGCCCCACTGGCTTATACTCGAGTCAGTGTCCCGCAGCCTCTGTGGGTGGTCTGAAGAGATGATTAGATTCACACTGCACAGAGCTCAGCGCACTGCATCTAAGAGCCACTCTGTGCATGAACTATGACCTAATTATATTGGAATGCAGAGAGCTGTCAAATTTTCAACTTGATGTCAGTAGGTGGGCTGGACACATGGGTGTTAACTGTTCAGTCCCGCCTACCTCCTGATCTCAGTGAAGATCTGACAGCTCTCTCTCTGCATTCTCAGCATTCTCTGCATTCCAGTGTAATTAGGTCACAGTTTCATGCACAGAGCGGCTCTTAGAAGCAGCGTGCTCTGTGCCATGTGAATCTACCATACTCATCTCTTCTGCCAGTGCCAGCCAGTATCATCCAGTGCCAATCAGTGCAACCTTGCCAGTACCATCCAGGGCAGGTTGTGGGCAGGTGGTAATGGCTACAATACCTGTGTTCTGGCTACAATCCCTGTGTAATGGCTACAATACCTGTGTAATGGGTCCCTGTGTAATGGCTCCCTGTCCCTGTGTTCTGGATGCTGCATTTCCCACCCTAGGCTTATACTCGAGTCAACAACTTTTCCCAGTTTTTTGTGGTAAAATTAGGTGCCTCGGCTTATACTCGAGTATATACGGTACATGCATATACACAAAAAAGTTGGCTTTTTATCATTGTGGAGTGAGGTGGAATCCAGTAAGGCAAAGTGCATCTTGTGAGTAATGTCTGCTTAAAGTGTTCACCTTTACAGAAAATCTGTAAAGGTGACCTAACACCAGACTCTCTCCTTCCCGGTTCCCGCTGTATTTACTGCATTTTGCACTGTCAGGTCTTCTGCAAGCTGCTCCACTGGTCCAGGGATTTGAAATCTCCTCTGTCCAGCGCTGTCAGGACGGACCAGACTGAGTCCAATTGGTAAACACAGTCACAGGGACATACAGGAAACAATAAAAAGCAGATGGTATCAAAACATAGCCACGTAAAATACAAAGTGCTTTTAACCACTTGCCTACTGGGCACTTTTACCCCCTTACTGCCCAGGCCAATTTTCAGCTTTCAGCGCTGTCACACTTTGAATTACAATTGCATGGTCATGCAACACTGTACTCATATGAATTTTTTATTATTATTTTTTCACACAAATAGAGCTTTCTTTTGGTGGTATTTGATCACCACTGGGGTTTTTATCTTATGCTAAGCAAACGAAAAAAATACTTAAATTTTGAAAAAAAAAATATTTTTCATAGTGTTATAAAATTTTGCAAACAGGTAATTTTTCTCCTTCACTGATGTGCGCTGATGAGGCTGTATTGTTGGGCACTGATGAGGTGGCACTGATAGGTGACACTGATGAGGAAGCACTGATGGACACTAATTGGCAGCACTAGTGGGCACTGATTGTCAGCACTGTTGGGACTGCACTGATAATCAGGACACTGATCAGTGCCGATGTCCCTAACACAAGCCAGTCATCAGCTATTTTCTCTCCTCATGCTGTCAGTGAGAGGAAAGAAAAGCCAATAACCAGCTTGAGTTTACAGCCATGATCAGCTGTCATTGGACACAGCTGATCACATAGTAAAGGGCTGCTGTGAATAGCCCTTTACCACGATCTGTGATCAGAGTCCAAAGGAGCCCTCGCGATGCACCAAGTTTTGCACTCTCCAGTTTTATAAAATCAACCTCACAGTCTATTTGCCTTTATTAAATCCACCCCATAGTACTCCTAGATCATGAATGCCTCCCAGTCCCAACAAAATCCACAGGATCATGAAACAATAATCTCATGTCTGTGAACAAATTATAATTCCAGGCTGAGAGGTTTTATTCCCCTTTAGTATCCCCACAATGAAAAAAAAAAAAAATTGAATGAAGGACCTGATGACAGCGTGGTATCAAACATGAGTACATTTGCTAATCTATATTTACTTAATCATTTAAATACCTGTGAAAAGCTTTCAACACTTCATCATGAGTGGAGGACCGGATAGAAATCTTTTATACCTCTGCCAAGAGGTTTCACAGCACACTGGCTCAGGAAATTCACTTAAAGGGCTTATGAGATGGTACACAGTGTCAGCTAATGTGGAAAACGAAGGAAAAGACTACAGAGGATGTGAATCAGTGAGCACAATGGTGCATATGTGATATGTAAACCCCATGGACCAAGAAGTTTGGGTCTAGGAATTGCTCCTTCATTATTCCCAGAGGGAAGTCTCTGTGAATGAGACATTAAATGTGGTAAACAAAGTTCCACACTTTCATTTCCCTCAACTCTGTAGCCAGTTAATTAAATTTAACAAAGGCATGGCTGGCCAAGATATAATTGCATATTAAAATGTATCAATCTATGTAACTTTGTTTTTTTATTGTGAATAGAGTGTGGAAGAATTAAAACCCCTGCCAGATAGTTTTTTTTTTTTTTTTGTCTGTGTACCGTTGGGAATGTCTATCTTCACGTGTTTCCCAGGAATTACCCTCTTAGTTGTCCCTGAAATAAGGTATCCCCATTGGATGAATTACCCTAACTTCTTGTCCTTGGGGAAAAAGTGCCCCTCACTTTTTTATTTCAGTGAGAGTTACGGATAGAGGGTGAATTTCCCCAACGAGGACACAGACAGCAATAAAACACCACAGAGGATAAAACCCTTCCCCACTTTATCCACAATGAAAAAAAGGCTTTGTGTAGAGAAACAAACCACTTTTAAATTAAATGTATTAAATTTATTTAAATTACATTTTTATTTCTTTTATTTTTTGAGGTGTTTACTGGGCAGTGTGTGTAATTATACAGTAAATAGCACTCTGGCATCTTGACATCATTGGCCAGCAGTGATGAGCGAGTTGCCCCACCTTTAGCCCATTTTCTTTTGTATACAGTGCATCCGGAAAGTATTCACAGCACTTATTTTTTTCCACATTTTGTTATGTTAAAGCCTTATTCCAAAATGGATTCAATTCATTATTTTCCTCAAAATTCTACAAACACCCCATAATGACAATGTGAAAGAGGTTTGTTTGAAATCTTTACAAATTTATTAAAAATAAAAAACAAAAAAATCACATGTACATAAGTATTCACAGCCTTTGCCTTGACACTCAAAATTGAGCTCAGGTGCATCCTGTTTCCACTGATCACCCCAGAGATGTTTCTACAACTTGATTGGAGTCCACCTGTGGTAAATTCAGTTGATTGGACATGATATGGAAAGGCACACACCTGTCTATAAAAAGCCCCACAGTTAACAGTGCATGTCAGAGCACAAACCAAGCCAAGAAGCCCAAGGAATTGTCTGTAGACCTCTGAGACAGGATTGTATCGAGGCACAGATCTAGAGAAGGGAACAGAAACATTTCTGCAGGATTGAAGGTCCCAATGAGCACAGTGGCCTCCATCATCTGTGAACGAAAGAGGTTTGGAACCACCAGGACTCTTCCTAGTGCAGGCCACCCGACCAAATTGAGTTATCAGGAGAGAAGGTCCTTAGTCAGGGAGGTGACCAAGAACCCAATGGTCAGTCTGACAGAGCTCCAGCATTTCTCTGTGGAAGGAGGAGAATCTTCCAGAAGAACAACCAGCACTCCACCATTCAGGCCTGTATGGTAGAGTGGCCAGACGAAAGCCACTACTCCGTAAGAGGCACACGACATCCTGCCTGGAGTTTGCCAAAAGGCACCTTAAAGACTCTCAGACCATAAGAAACAAAGTTCTCTGGTCTGATGAAACGAAGATTGAACACTTTGGCCTACATGGCAAGCATCATGTCTGGAGGACACCAGGCACCGCTCATCACCTGGCCAATACCATCCTTACAGTGAAGCATGATCGTGGCAGCATCATGCTGTGGGGATGTTTATAGCGGCAGGAACTGGGAGACTAGCCAGGATCGACGGAAAGATGAATGCAGCAATGTACAGTGGCATACATGATGAAAACCTGCTTCGGAGCGCTCTGGACCTCAGACTGGGGCGAAGGTTCATCTTCCAACAGGAAAACGTCCCTAAGCACACAGCCAAGAAAACAGAGAAGTGGTTATAGGACATCTCTGTGAATGTCCTTGAGTGGCCCAGCCAGAGCCCAGACTTGAACCTGATTGAACATCTCTGAAGAGATCTGTAAATGTCTGTGCACCGACGCTTCCCATCCAACCTGATGGAGCTTGAGAAGTCCTGCAAAGAAGTATGGAAGAAATTGCTCAAAAATAGATGTGCCAAGCTTGTATCATCTTACTCAAAAATACTTTAAAAGGCTATAATTGGTGCCAAAGGTGCTTCAACAAAGTATTGAGCAAAGGCTATGAATACTTATGTACATGGTATTGTTTTTTTTGTTTTTTTAAGAAATAAATTTGCAAATATTTCAAAAAACTTCTTTCAGGTTGTCATTATGGGGTATTGTTTGTAGAACTTTGAGGAAAATAATTAATTTAATCCATTTTGGAATAAGGCTGTCACATAAAAAATGTTGAAAAAGTGAAGTGATGTGAATACTTTCCGGATGCACTGTATCCTTTCGTGCACCTAATTAAAGACATATGCTGTATAAATATAATGGTTAGTGCTTCCTGGATTGAATCAACCAGGTTAGAGGTGCATTATAAAAGTGTATATTTTAAATTAACAGCAGGTTTTCTGTAAAGAGCCGGTAAGGCTGGCACTCATATCTCTCCATTATAACTAGTGACTATTGATTGAATGGTTTCCCAAAAGTATCATATTTATGTCATGTTGTAAATTATATTTGTCACACTTGGTTGTGTTGTCAAATGAAGTATCAAGCCATCAAATGGTTGGTGTCATCACTGATCACATGTGCAACACCATGACAACTGCAGATCAAACAGAAGCTAGGTTGGCAGCTTCCTTGGCTGTAAAGGATAGGAGGGTTTAGTTCCATTTTAAAGTGATACTAAAGTCTCATTTCTTTTTACTTAAAATAACAAACATGTTATACTTACCTGCTCTGTGTAGTGGTTTTGCACAGAGCAGTCCAGATCCTCCTCTTCTGAAAGGGGAAGTTTGGTTTTCTGTTGGTAGAGGGTACAGAAATTTTATAACTTGTGTATGTCAATCGAATCGCCCCTGATGACACAATCCTGAAGGGGCTCTCTATCCATCCGTATGCCACAAGTTACATTTTTGATGTAGACTGTGCCAGTGGGGGAGAAATAAGGGACACTCTGTAATCTGAAATTATCTGTCTTTTATATTTTGAAAATACTTTTCTCTTAATAAAAATCATTGAAATATAAAAGTCTCCCACCCTTCCTTACATCATAGTACACCCCCTTTACCTTGTGCTGCTGCCTGGAAGAAGCTGTGGATGGAGCTGGGAAGCAGAAAGTTCAGGGTCTGGAGGAGGAGTCCCAGAGGAGAGCTCGAGTTTGCAGAATACTGAGAACCAGGGGAGGCAGAGACGAGGGGAGTGCTGCAGCTGCACAGAATCTGTATGAGGAGTTTTGTCCTTCTCTTTGCTGTCAAATGCTGAGACAAGGTGGAGACAGAGATGAGGGGGTTGCCACCGCTGCAGGAGAGGGGCAAGGGCCACATGAAATGACCTGGAGGGCCGCATTTGGCCCGCGGACCTTGTTTGACATGTGATTGACTGGCATTTTTAGGCACAAGGAAGGTAAAAGTGGAAAGCCTGTTGCTAGCAGCCTGTCAAAATCAAAGAGTGGCTGAAATGCAGCTGTATGCTGTTCCAATCATTGCTCACATTTAGCACTGTATGTGTTCAGGAACGCATGCCCCAGATGAAGATTTCCTGCTTTGGTGACCAATGTATCCCTGAAAGCATATGGCCCTAAACATAAATAATGATCCGAACAACTCCTAGCTGCATATTGCCACCATGCAATTTAGCATGCCATTGATTTTGACAGGCTGGTGGCAGCAAGCTGTACCCCACCCTTGTGTGCAAAAAGGCTGGGTTTTTACTCTGTATGAGTCACGCCGGCCATATGCATGAGCTCTTAAAGGGTAACTCCATTTTCGTGATCAAAATGAATAGCAAATAAAAATGTTTTATAGTGTATACGATTGTTATGCAAGTCATATTGTAATTGAAAGTTATTAAAAGTTACCTTTCGTTTGCAATCTGCTGTAATTTTCTGAAAAATGCAATATGGCAACCTGAAGGCATTCTGTATGTAGATGGTGTACAGAATGCCCCCCGGAAATGTAATTTCCTGCTTGTATGATTGCACCAAGATGCAAATCAGATTTTGGGCATCCCCTGCAACAAAAATGTCATTTTTGATGAGATACTCTCAATAGGAAATCACGTCTAAAGGGATGCAGACCCTGCCAATTTTCTCATTAGATCCCTGCAAGTGCAGCGGCACTTGATAATTATGAAATCACTCCTATTGACATTCAATTTGTGCATGGACACAGACTAACAACTATTTCTTCAGAATAACAAAAAGGTAGGAATCTGCAACAAAGTTTGTCAAAATCCTTACAATTTACATACTGTAGATCACCCAGAGGGGAAAGTTTTTAGCCCAACAAAAGTGGAACTGCTGTTTAAACTACTGTAAGCAGATCTAAAAATTAGAAAACTTTCAATTATGTATTCAGAAATAATATTTTTACATGCATCTAGTGTACATACCTAAATGTAATGTAATTGGGTACCAGCCTTTTGTAATCCATTGTACACTCAGACTAGCATACCCCCCAACTTTTTGAGATGGAAATGAGGGACAGGTATTAGCAAAAGTATGTAGGCATAGGAAACACCCCCTGCCACGCCCCCCTTAAAGGAGAATTGTACAAAAAAATGATTGGTTAAACCCACAAGTGCTTTTTTACCAGTATTTTTCATTTATATTGGCTTTTGTGATTTACAACTGCAGCAATTCAGAAATTGGATGAAATGTTTAGCACTGTAAAACACTTTCTGATAGATAAGTAGTGCATTTTATATACAACCATATAGATCGGACCAAAATGAGGAGTTAAGAGGGACAGAGGGACTTTGTTCTGAATGAGGGACAGTCCCTCGAAATCAGGGACAGTTGGGAGCTATGGACTAGGTGGGGAGAGGGAGCACTATGGGCCAAACAGGTGTCCAGATTGCTCATGTGCTTACAAGAAGCATGTTGACAGGAGGAGAGAGCAGAATGAGCTACTGCTTCTTCACAGTCCAGTCACAGCCTGGGTATAGGGGACCTAGTTGTATTGGTCATCTGCAGTAGAGAAAAATGAAAATTCAGATCAATGTGGCTGTTCAGCCTGTTAGGACTATTAACATTTTGGGACTGGCTGGACAAAAATATGTATTTTAATAGTTAATAACTTTTTCATGATTCTCACACTGAGAATAATTCTGTTCTGTTTTACCCTAAGAGTATAATGCGGATAGAGGAGGCTTTAGTCTTCTCTATTGGTCTTTACTAAAGCAAAAAATTATAACATAATAATATATATAAATCCTATATATTACAGACAAAAATCTTGTGGTTTGAAATAGAAATCGTATTAGTTGATTCCATTTGATCATATTGATTAAAGGATTCCCTGTCCTTTGCATGCCATTATTCCTTTTGATCTTGTATACCAATTAACCACTTGCCGACCGCCGATCGGCATCTGACGGCGGCAAAGTGGCTCTGTAAGGCGAAACGCCGTCATACGACGGCGGCCGCCAGATCGTGCACAGTGAGCGCGCGCACGCCGCCGGAGGCGCGCCCACGAGCGGGTGCGGCGGCTTTGATTGCCGCCGGCCACCCACGATGCCCCCCCCGGAGTGAAGGAACGGAGGTCCGTGTATGTAAACACGGACCTCCGTTCTGTGAAGGGGGAAGGGCTGTGATCACAGCCTTCCTGTACGTGGAGGCTGTGACCACTTCCCTTCCCCAGCTAGGGCAGTCCCCATACAGTTAGAACACGCCCAGGGAACATAGTTAACCCTTAGAGCGCCCCCTGCAGGTTAACCCCTTCACTGCCAATGGTATTTACACAGTAATCAGTGCATTTTTATAGCACTGATCGCTGTATAAATGCCAATGGTCCCAAAAAAGTGTCAAAATGTTCCGACATGTCCGCCCCAATATCGCAGTACCACTAAAAATCGCAGATCGCCGCCATTATTAGTAAAAAATAAAAAAAAATAAAAACCCCAAAAATGAATTCTCATCATCCGTAAACGCGACCACTTTTGCGCAAACCAATCAATAAATGCCAATTGCGATTTTTTTTTTATCGCAAATACGATGAAGAATATAAATCGGCCAAAAACTGTGAAAAAAAATGTTTTTTTATATTTTTTTTTTGGATTTGTATTTTAGCAAAAAGTAAGAAATGTGTTTTTTTTTTGCAAAATTGCCGCTCTTCTTTTGTTTATAGCGGCGATCAGAAATGACGCAGAGGGGATCAAATACCACCAAAAGAAAGCTCTATTTGTGGGAAAAAAAGGACGCAAATTTCGTTTGGGTACAACGTCGCACGACCGCGCAATTGTCAGTTAAAGCGACGCAGCGCCGAATCGCAAAAAGGGCTCCGGTCCTAAAGCTGGAAATCCTTCCGGTCCTTAAGTGGTTAAAGTGATATTAAAGTGGTTGTAGAGGCTCAAGCCTCCTCTGTGCAGCAGCTCCCCCTTAATACTTACCTGAGTGCGATCTTCCTCCAGCGATGTGCATGAGAGCTTTGGCTCTCTGGCTGAGACAGCTGTGAGAGCCATTGGCCCCCACTGCTGGCAACCACAGCCAGCGAGCCAATGAGGAGAAAGAGGATATGGGCCGAGCCGCGGCTCTGTGTCTGAATAGACATGCAGAGCCACGGCTCATCAACGAGCCTGCTTGGGTGCCCCCATTGCAAGCTTCTTGCTCTCTGGGCAATCAGCAGAAGGAAGGGTCCAAGGGTGCAGGCGGGGGACCCGAGATGAAGAGGATGCACAAAACCATTGCCCAGAGCAGGTAAGTATAACATGTTTGTTATTAAGAAAGCCTTTAATAACACTTTATGCCCTCAGTTTTTAAAGCAGCTCATTTTATCACTTACTGAGTATGCAGCTTCTTTATCTTTTAATCCCTGCTGAAGTTCCTGTTTAATCTGGTGCCACTGTCCCAGGTTTCCTGTTTTAGGGTGGCTCCTTTGCCTTGCAGTGTCTTATGAAGCAACCCTCCATAGTGTCCTGTGGAGGAAACCTTGACACAACTAAAGTTGCGTCTCCCTACACTGAATCAATAGAAACACACAACCCCCCTAGACTAGAATGGCAAGGCAATCCCCTTCCACTCCCTCCAGCTCCCCTTCCCTTCTCCAAGCTAACAGACTGACTGGAGACTGCACTGTCCACTGTTTAAGCAGTTGTCCTGTTCAAAAATGAAAATTCAGCAGCTACAAAGACTGTAGCTGCTGACTCTTAATAATCGAAACCAATGAAACCACAAAGCTCCTGATTCACTCCCTGGTGATCTCTCGCCTTACCTACTGCAACTGCCTTCTCATTGGCTTACCTAAATAGACGATCCCCCCTTCAGTCCATCATGAATGCTGCTGCCAGACTCATCCACCTTACAAACCGCTCAGTGTCTGCCACCCCTCTCTGCCAATCCCTCCATTGGCTGCCACTCGCCCAACAAATTAAATTCAAAATACTAATAAGTTACAAAGCCATCCACAACTCTGCTCCCAGCTACATCACTAGCCTAGTCTCAAAATACCAACGTAATCATCCTCTTCGCTCCTCCCAAGACCTCCTGCTCTCCAGCTCCCTCATCACCTCCTCCCATATTCACCTCCAAGACTTCTCCCGAGCATCTCCCACCCTCTGGAATTCCCTACCCCAATCTGTCAGACTGTCCCCAAATCTATCCACTTTCAGGCGATCCCTGAAAACTTTTCTCTTCAGAGAAACCTATCCTGCCGCCACCTGACAACTGCACTTTTATTTTCTTCATCAGCTCATCCCCCACAGTTATTGCCCTTTCGTATCACTGCACCCTCCCTCCTAGATTGTAAGCTCTAACGAGCAGGGCCCTCTGATTCCTCCTGTATTGAATTGTATTGTAATTGTACTGTCCGCCCTCATATTGTAAAGCGCTGCGCAAACTTTCGGCGCAATATAAATCCTGTATAATAATAATAAAAATAAAAAAAATAATAGGACACTTACCTGCCCCAGGATCCAGTGATGTCCTCACCCGGCCAGTTTCTTCACTCGGCTTCGGTCCCTGGTGCTGGAATACTAACTGTGTGCAACCGACTGACTGCTTGTAGCTTCACAGCCGTCTGCCCACTGCGCATGCCCAAGCCATGCTGCGCTATTTGATTGGTACTGCAGCTTTCTGGGACCTGTGACATGTCTCAGAAGGCTGTGGGGGAAGGAGGGATCAAACTTCCTCTCAGATCACCATGATGATCTGCCCGAAAGGGGGGAGTGGGCACTTGTCAAACCCAGGTACCCTCTACCCCAAAAAAAAAAAAGCTCTAAATGTTAGAGGAGGAGGAGGAGGCAGAGTGGCACTTTCCCTTTAGGGTGAAGTTACACTATAACTCTTTCCTGTGAAAACTGGAAGTTTAGGGAAGCAGCACTGAGAGAGCAGCCAGCAGCATTGAAAGTTGTAAACGGTATATGCTGGACTAAGCATTTGAACAAATTATTTACTGGGGGATGCTTATTTTAGTTTGCCCAATGTGTTGAGGGTTTAATACTACTTTAAGTTGGCGTGGATGAACAATTACACCCAGTTTGATGCAATTATTTATTTTGGTCAACCTCTTCGATGACTTCACACTTAAAGGCAGTAGATGTTTGCTCAGGTATTTCAGGGTTAAAAAGGTAGTAAGAGATGGATTTGAACAATAACATTGATTTCAGTGTGCTGGCAATAAGGTGGATGTCAAGAAGAGGTTAAATGTCTTGGTGGATTATAATCTCCTTCAAATGTGAGAGTGCCTTTGCCACATGTATCTGCTGCCACCTAGCTGTCGTTCATTTAAAAGGAGTTTGCGGTATAAACAGCGATGAGATAAATGGCAGCAGATTTGCAATGCCTTTAAATAGTTACCATAATTCCTTAAACAGTTTGTTACAATGTCCGTGCAGAGCTTTCTGACCAGGTTGATGTAAAGTAGAATTATCACTGCCACTGTTTTTAAGAATTATAACCATGCTGTGTGTATGTAGAGTTGTATTGCATGTAGACTCCTGAGAACAAGCTGTAGTTTAGGTTAAATAGGTTGAAATGCACCTGTTCTGTACTATAAGAAAAATACTGGAAATCGGGAGAGTAGCTAAGGTGGAAACCATACTTAATAAATGGAAAAACTTAAAGCATAGAAGTTATACATAAACCCAGGCCCGACTTTGCTTATGCAAGAATTTGTTGAATAATTATGCTTTTCTATGCATACTTATTTACATTCCTTTTTTTATTTTTTTTTATAGGGCTCTGTTCTTTCATGCTGCTAGGCGCAATCTAGAGCAGGAGCCCATCACTTTTCAATATTAGGTCGAGCAATAGACAGGGGGCAATAGGGGCTTGTTTAGACTTGCAGTTGGGGGGGTAAAAATATATGGTTGAGCTGAGTTTGAACTGCCTTTCCTTATGCTGCAAAAGCAGGGGATGGGGGTGTTCACATGCCAGGGCTGTAATGCTTTGCAGCTGCAGGAAAAAAATGTATTTTATATAACCCCCCCCGTCATATTCAGCGGCCAATAGCAATACCCATTCAAGCAAATGCAGTTGGGAGGTGTAGCGTTTACGGGGTTAAAGCAGGTGGTGAGGGGGCGACATATCGCCTCCTCACCACATGTCAGACACCTCTGAATAGATTGCTTTTCAGAGGTGCAGCTGCACAGTTAGACTCAATAGTCAAATCTGAAAAGGTCTCTTTTGACTCTTAGCTCAGAGTCATGTTCTGAAAGAGTCAATAAAACTAGGAAAGGGATACACATAAATATTTCATAGTTAAGCCCGGGAAACCAGCATATAATTGCTTGTTTATGAGCAAGAAACATTTTTGGAGTGGGGGAAATTTTTTTCATTGTTTGTGCAATTCATTTTTATTTGGTTATTATAGCAAAAGCAGGCAGAAGAGGAAATGGGATTCAGGTCCACCATACGAGAATGTGCTGAAGAGTTCATTTGGATGTGCCAGGGACTGGGCATTGATGGTTAAAGTGGATGTAAACCCTCATATAAACCCAGTGAAGTGAACAGTGAAGTGAAATTTTATTATTTATTTCAGGTACTTATATAGCGCTGTCAATTTACGCAGCACTTTACATATACATTGTACATTCACATCAGTCCCTACCCTCAAGGAGCTTACAATCTAAGGTCCCTAACTTACATTCATACATACACATACTAGGGCCAATTTAGACAGGATCTAATTAACCTACCAGCGTGTCTTTGGAGTGTGGGAGGAAATCTGAGTACCCAGAGGAAACCCATGCAGGCACAGGGAGAACATGCAAATTCCAGGCAGGTAGCGTTGTGGTTGGGATTCCAACCAGCGACTTGTTTGCTGCTAGGCAAAAGTGCTAACCACTACACCACTGTGCCGCATATCACCCTATATATGTTTTACATCCATATCTGCTGTCTGCATCTTTAGATACTATTTAGAAAGGGGAACGGGCCAGATTTTAAGTATTACCGTAGGGAGATGCAGACTAGAATACTGCAATCACTGAGCAGCAAATTATATCACCTGTGATGCAATTCAGTTATCCTGCAAACCTGGCCTGTTAGTGGGTCCCGAGGACAGGAATTGAGAACCACTGGTCTAGAATCTAGATGATGAAATGGATGCCCAAGCCTCTCAGTCAAGCTGCCCAGGCTATTATATATTAATTGGGTTACTTGGAGAAAATGAACCATGTTCACCCCCCACAACAAAAATACACTTAAGCAATACAGAAAACCAACCCACAAAATAAACATATATAGGAGAATATATAAAGTAAAAAAAATAATAATAATAACATGTACATACAGGACAAAACCCCTCCAATGAGTACCATTCATATATGTGCGACTTCATGTTGCAGCATCTTCAAAGTAGTCCCTGCACTACTTTGGTCTGACTTTGATGCGATTTGAGGTCAGATCAAAATTGCTGCAAAACATTCCGGTAAAATCGCTGCAAAATTGTGCGACTTTCGGGTTGTACAAGTGTGAAAGGGGTGTAAAAGATATATAAACATATACACGATAGGTTTCATGAAAAGGAATATACACCCATCAGCCATAGCATTATGACCACCCACCTAATATTGAGTATGGCCCCTTTTGCTAAAACAGCCCTGACCCATCGAGGCATGGACACCAAAATAACATCCACATGAATGGCAGGACATAAGGTTTTCCAGCAGAACTTTGCCCAAAGCATAATACTCGCCTTTTTATACCACATCCTGGTGTCATCTCTTCCCCAGGTAAGTGACGCACCCAGCCATCCACATGATATAAAAGAAAACCTGATTTATCAGACCAGGCCACCTTCTTCCATTGCTCCATAGTCCAGTTCTGATGTTCACTTGACCATTGTAGAAGCTTTTGGCTGTGGACATGGGTCACCATGGGCTTCACAGCCCCATACACAACAAACTGCGATGGCCATTTTTTTCTGCTTTTACATCAACTTCAAGGTCAACATGTTCACTTTCTGCCTAATATATCCCACTAATTTTCAGATGCCATTGTAACGAGATATTCTCTTTACCTGTCAGTGGCCATTATGGCTGATCGGTGAATGTGAATATGCACTGCTGTGTGTCACATTTCACAGGGCCTGCCTTCTGAACTACAGAGGTGCTGAGAGGAGGAATTTCAGGAGGCGGAGTCAGTACAGGAATCACATCTTGTAGGCAGCAAGGTACCATTTGTAGTTTTCAGAAATTGAAAGTAAACAGCAGAAGAGAAGCTGCAAAGTATGCAGGGTGTAGCGGCGTTTATTGAAACCCCACACAAGTGGAAACTGGAAGTGACGTTCTGTTGCCGCCATATTGCTACACCCGCATACGTCCACGGTAAAGATACAAAGAGAAGGCAGCGAATGGACATCTTATTACACCCACCAGAGTTTTGAATTTCACACTTATTTTTAACAGTAAACAGAGTTTACATACTGAAATACCGTATATACTCGAGTATAAGCCGAGTTTTTCAGCACATTTTTTGTGCTGAAAAAGACCCCCCTCGGCTTATACTCGAGTCAGTGTCTGTGGTGATCAGTAGTTTCACATTAAACAGAGCTGGGCTGCTTCTAAGAGCCGTTCTGTGCTGTGTAAGTGTGATTAAACACATTGGAATGCAAAGAATGCTGAGAGAGGTGTCAGATTCTCAGCTTGATGTCGGGAGGTGGGGGGGGGGGGGTTGGGCGGGACAAGCTGATGTTAGCTGTTCTCCGTGAAGAGCTGCAGCTCTCTCTCTGCATTCTTTGCATTCCAATGTGTTTAATCACACTTACACAGCACAGAACGGCTCTTAGAAACAACACAGCTCTGTTTAATGTGAATCTACCTTACTCATCC
>BLSH010559378.1:432217-448850 GCA_018402905.1 Glandirana rugosa
ACGTGGACAGTGGGATTGTCAGTGGTGTATACGGGGGTATTTCCCATGGAAAGTAATACGGGTGACTGGCGGTGGTCAGTGACGGGTGACATGCCATGGTCACTGACGGGTGATGGGTGACAGGTGCTCTTTATGATGGCAGTCTGAGGACAGGTACACTTTATAATGAAAGGTACCCTTTATGGGGGCATATGTGGTGACTGTTAGGGTGACAGGTGCATTGGGGGGGTCAGTGTCAGTGTGATTTTACATTACAGATCAGTAACTCACTGATCCCAGCTCTTCTCTCCTCACACTGAACACTGTGTGAGGAGAGAAGAGCTGGTAACAGTGAGTTACCGCTCTGTTTACACTGTATGTGATCGGCTGTGAAGTACATCACAGCCGATCACAAGGAACACGCCGCCACCGACACGCACGCGCAGCGCGCTCCCAATCGCGCGCATGCGCCGTGCGAACGGCGGGCGTGCCGTTTGTGATCAGCTGTGACTTCGTCACAGCCGATCACGTGGTGAACAGCCATAACCAATGGCTGTTCACCCCTGTAGGTGAAGCGGCGTGTCCTGGGGACACGCCGACACCGACAGAGCCGGGATGCGTGCGCCCGATCGCGCGCAATCCCGGCTTAAAGGGAGGACGTCCACCCGCTGTGAGAGCAGGACCGCTCCGCCGTCATTTGACGGTGGGCGGTCCTGAGGCGGTTAAACAGACTTCCTGTCAGTTGGGTGGGGCCCTGAGCCATGGTCATGTCACCACTAAATAGCCCAGCATGAACCTGTGTAATCAGCATGCCTGTCTCTCCAAAAATCTGGCATAACCCAGCAATCTTCCAGGTAGCACAGGGTCCCACTGCCACAGTACATAAACATGTATATATGCACCAAGCACTTTGTAGGCTGGATTTTTCTGCCAGCTCCTGGCAGACTAATCTGGCATAGATGGGAATATTGTAATACACCAAGTGCTTGCAGTCCAAGGGCTCTTTCACATGGGTGGACTCTGCCACGGATCTGCCTGCTCAGCGGGGGATCTTTCCACTGAGCAGGAGGATGACAGGTCCACTTATGCAGAGTGGACAAGGACACAGCTTGCTTTCCTCCATGGGTGGTCAGATTGAGACATCCGACTGTCATCCAATCCCCCATCCATCTGTTTTTAGCAGATAGGATCAGATCAGATGTCAGCAGTTATAAACGACACATGTACGTTTACATCCGCCACTCCATAGAGGGCAATTGATGGTCCGATTGGGTCCACCTAAAAAACTTACAGGTGGACCCAATCAGCCTGCCCATGTGAAAGGGGCCTAAGGGCACTAAACAGGCTCTAGTATGATGCAGGCCCCTAGGTAGAACATGCACTTACTGTTAAGATGGTCACATACATTGGAACTTTGGCCAATTCCTGTTGAATCTGGACGAAATGTTAGCTATGGGTGGCCCTGTCGGCACCACCTAGCTTGACACACTTCAATTGAAAAATCGTAGGAGCCGGGTGCAAAATTGTCAACCAAACAGGACTGCATCCAAATAAATGCAGTCATTGTTTGGGTATTCAGACAGCCACAGGTACAGAGGAGATTCTTCCATCCACATTGTTTAGGGAGGATGAGAGAAGCCAGAGATTTTCCTTGTTCAGCTTACAGAAATCTTATCATGTATGGCTAGCTTTAGTAGTACTCCTCTGGGGTGTGTAAACTTTTGATCAGGGTCATTTGGGTAGTTTCTGTTGTCATGATTTAAAAAGAATAAACACAGTTGATTGATAATAAATGGCTTCAGCCAAACACTAACCATTAATGAAAGAAAAGTTTTTGTTTTATCATTCATATTCTTTGAAAAATGGCCAAGAAATCATAAATTCTGCCAGGGTATGTAAATGTATGAGCACAACTGCATCTGGGGCTTCTAGGATTTTAGCACAGCAATGCAAGTCCCAAGCAGTACCTACCTATGGTTGGTTGCACTCTTATGTAGCCTGGAAGTCCTGAATACGGGTTTGCTGTAATCTACTAAATTTGACAGTGTCTGGTGGTATTTGCTTCCTCGTCGTATTCAGCATGATCCAATTGGCCAGTAAGGCTGCTTGGTGTGATGATAGGACAGTGGCAACTTGCAGGAGTAGGTGGCTCCAGCAATAGACACTACCAAAAAATGTTGGGCTTTTGTAGATCACAGTAGTCTAGTATTCAGCTTTCCTGGGCTGCAGAATAGAATAATTAAGGATATTTTAAGGTGCAATGCAGTGTTGAAGCCTGTTCAGTACCCTTGGGGCTCAGTTACACTTGCTTCGGCTTCAACACACGTTAGGGCTAGTTTGCACTTGCTTCTAAACAAGGCTTCAGACACGGTTTGTTAAAGCTCTCTGAACGCTAGTCAAAGCTCCTTTCACTAAATAAAATGTTTAGCTTACAGTCCTGTTTACACCTTGCTTTTGCTTTGCTTTGCTGCGGCTTTGCTTCAAAAATTATACCCCATGTTACTTTAGTTGTGCTTCAAAGTGTCTTCAAAGCCTCCATAGAAGTCCATGGCAAAGCTCGCTTGAAGCCCCACCAATGGCTCATCGAAGCCCCACCAATGGCTCATCGAAGCCCCACCAATGGCTCATCAAAGCCCCACCAATGGCTCATCGAAGCCCCACCGAAGCCCACCAAAGCACCAAGCAAAAGCAAAGTGTAAACAGGACTGTAAGCTAACCATTTTATTTAGTGAAAGGAGCTTGACTGGTGTTCAGAGAGCTTTATCAAAGCATGTCCGAAGCCTTGTTTTGAAGCAAGTGTAAACTAGCCCTAAGGGTACAAACAGGTGTCCTTTCTTTGAAATTTGTTCTATTGCAAACACACAAGGTATTCAGTCTAAATACATTTTTTTCAATGTGTGCCCATTTATGAACAAGTTAATTTAGGCTCAATTGTTTTGAGCCTTTAAATGATTATTACTCACACTGCTATGGAGTACTACCCATTCAGGTGTTATAGCAAGCCACATATTATGAGGTTCTTCAAAATGTTTCCACACTTTTTTTTTAACCCTATTAAGTATAAAAAAGTGCAGAAACTTTTTGAAGACCCCTTGTATTTGGTCTCACTGTGCAGTCTCACAAAATTTATCACAAGGGTGGGGGGGAGTCAGTGTAAATGAATTGTGGCGGCAAGGTGTGTAGAAAATGCACAGAAAGAGATGATTTGTAACCTATAAAGGAAGAAAGAGGTGGAACAATGGTGGCTGCGAATGGATAAGGAGCAGGAAGTCACAAAGCTGAAAGGCAACTGGCTGTGGACAAGGGTGCTCAAAGGGAGCAAGAATTGAATGGTACATGGTAGAGGGGGAGAGAAGAGCGACAGCTAACCATAGAACCCTGGGAGAAACAAAAAAGAGAGTAGGAGCACCCTGGGTAGGAAAGTGAGAGGAGGCAGTGTGTGAGGTAGTCAAGTTCTGAAAACAGAATGCATCATGGATGGGGAGGTGGAGAGAGAAGAGACAGAGCTTGACGTGGTCAAGTACTGGAGATAGAATGGAACAAATAGATGATTATTGATGTGGAGGGGGGGGGGGGGGCAGAGGAAGCTGATTAAGTATCAGGCAGAGCATATAAACACCCATGGTTTTGGAGTGGAATGTCCAATAAGCTCATATACTGTAGGTGTGATGTCAAGTGTCCACAATCTTTTGGCCTTATAGTGTACTATACAAAGCACAGGGGATCAGAGAGTGTGTAGTACTGAATGTAGCAGACAGTATCTTAGAAAGAGTTTGAGGTATAGCTTTTCGATTCCCCTGTCTGTGCTAAACATCTTGGATGAAAGAATTGCCCCTGCTGGCTGTGATATTCTGGCATCTGCCACGCACAGCTGTAAAAAAACACAAACAGTGGCTGCATTTAATTGGATGCAGCCACTGTTCATCTAACAATGTGAGGGAGCTACAACCCTGTTTCATTGTAAAATGACATTACATTTTCTGATTCTGATTCTTCTGAACGATTTTCTGCCATGGATCCTTTGGGGGCATTGACAGATTAATAGGAACAGTCTGAAATTTGCTCTGTATATGTCCAGCTAGTAAGGATGGAGAAAGGAAAGGGGACAGATAGTGGCGGATTGCTGCCGAAGAAGCTACTGAAGACGCAGTGGGAAGAGATTTGATAGAAACTATTGTAGACACTGTGAGGAGTGCACACTGAGGTATGGAAATCGTGTTGCAATGTTTATACTGCAATTTGCGGTAACAAATTAGGGAACAATTAGCAGTGGAGACGTAAACCATGGAAAAGACCTATAGCAATAATAGGGAAAGTTGTAGTCTATCTGTACAGTATAATATATAGGGGGAACACTGGCAGAAACCTCACTAAAAGATGTTTCAAACTCTTCATCAGCTTTTAATATATAAAATATAGGATTTGTTTCTAAACAATTCAACCTATTAGATTTGGTAGTAATTTTTGATGGGTGTTGTGTTTATGCCAACGTTGATTTTGGTGGATTTTTACTGAAAATACAAATTTTGAAAATCAATTGCAGGTTATAATTAGACGCGAAAAAAAATCTATAGCCTCACTTTTATAAATTGTATGATTTATCTGGACATTAATGATCTTACTCTTACGTTCACTGACAGACGCAGATCTTCTTATGACACATGGGTTATGCTCCTATCACTAGGAGTAGACTAGGCAAAAATAAAACAAAAGCATAGGTTGGCCCCTCCCAGGGGGCCGTCCTCACATTAGCATATAATCCCCCTGCTCTGCATAGCACATCCGTTTTTATTGCCTAGTGCAAGGAGTAGACCTGGTTCCCTATGGGATCTGCAGTCTCCTGAAGGTTTTTCTGATGAAGACTGCTATCAAGAAGCCAGCTGGTGGTATAGAGGATATCTAGAATCCAAAAACTTTCCCCAGTCCGGCCAACGTCTATGCAAGCTTCCCTTAGCAGGGGCACGCCGCATAGCGCCTGTTCCATGTGGGCGGCCAGTGGATAATCCCACTAGAGCCCAGTGACTGGTTCTGTTCCTGTCCAGGGGCCTTGCCAGCAGCATGCCTCTCCATGGGGAGGTAAGTCTGCTCCAGGTGGCTACCCGCTGCGCCCGTCGGATCGGTGAGTAGACCCCTCTTCCGTCTTAGGGCGTGGAGAGTGGGCACCTGGGCAGCTTCTAAGGTAGCCGGCCGTTGGGGGCCTATTAGTGGGGACGCATCTGGGGTGGTCATCTCCCGTTCCCCCCCACCCCCCCCCCGCAGTACCGCACCCGGCACTGACCGTTCGGAGACTGCATTTGGCGGTTCGCCGCCATTCGGTGTGGATCACTGTTCGTTCGTCCGCCAACCACGCCAATTTTGCCGTAAGCTCGGCTTGTGTTGATGGCAGCAGCCATTTGTTTGGTAGACCATGCAGTTTTCAGCCTGTCCTCTGGCGGCCCCCAGTGGTCGTTCTCGTTATTACAGGATGTGATAAAAACAGCAGAAGTACTTCCGTTTTTGCTTGGACAAGCGTGGCTGACAGATGGTGGTGCAGGCTCTTGAAGTGCAGTGGATTTTTGGCATTGCTCATTCCGGTCACAGTGCTGAGACATTTAAAACAGCAAGTATAGCTGGCTCTCCCTGGGTGCTGGTAGCGGTGGGTGCAATCCTCCCGGGTCTCCCTGGCTGATTGGTGGGGTAGAGGTGGTGGGCACACAGTGGGGGTGCCGCAAGTCTGGGATGTCAGAGGCCGGCAGTGCTATGGCAGAGGTACCTGCGGAGCAACAATCCACCCCGGGAACCTTTGTGTCCTTGGAACAGCTGAGGGCGGTATTTGGGGAGTTCTTTCCCCGGGCAGGGGACCCGATTCCGAGGTGCCCAAAAAAAACCCACCCCCCCGTCATTCTTCGGGGGAGGATTCTAAACCAGAGAGCGCCTCGGTGGTCACGGGAACCCCCGTGGACCTGTCAGAGGGTGAACTGATACCCTCAGACGGCGAAGGTGATCAGGAGGCTCCATTTTTGCGCGACAAAGCGATAGTGGCCGCTTTGATCACTGATATCCGCGACGCCATGTGACTTGACCAAGCAGGGGAGTCGCTTGAGTCCACATATATTTGTGGATCGCTTAAGCCCTCTAGGTCCCCTAGGGCCTACCCTTATGATCAGGTGTTTGAACAGGCAGTGTTCAAGGAATGGCTATGGCTGCAAAATTCCTTTGCTTTACCCAAAAGCTTTGCTGTTCGCTACCCCTTTGAGGATAGCTTTACTAAGAGATGGGCTTCCCCAGCAGTGGACCCACAGGTGGCCCGTCTGAATAAGGCAACGACCATTCCCTTGGAGGGGTCTCCGTCTTTTAAAGAGGCGGCCGATCGCCGTGTCGATCGCCGGAAGCAGTGTCTAAGGCACTGTTCTTGTTGGCTGGGTCAGCCATGCGGCCAGCTCTGGTGGCTGCTATGGCGGCGCAATCTCTTCACGAGCGCGCTGCCACACTACACACCGGTTTAACTTGTGAGTGTGCACAGGCTGAGGTGCAACGTGCACAACACTTGGAAGATGGTCTCCGCTACATATGCGATGTGGCCTTGGACCTGATTCCCATACTGTCAAAAATGTCTGTTTTTGCAATTGTTATCAGGCGGGTGCTGTGGCTCCGCTCTTGGTCGGGCGACCAGGCTTCGAAGAAAGCTCTTACAGATCTTCCCTTTCAGGGAAGGGCGTCTGTTTGGCCCACAGTTGGATGAAATCATTAAGGATTTCACGGGAGGGAAGAGTACTTTCCTTCCGGAGCCAAAACGGCAGGATTTTTGCCATAGGCAGGGCCCTGTTTCTTCAGGTCAGAAGAATTTTTTACGTGCACCCGGCTCAACGGGTAAGGGCTTCAAGTCCGGTAAGGCTTCCGCTGGGTCCAGTAAAAGGCCCTGGCAACATAAGTCTGAAAAAACGAAGGATAAGTCAACCTCTGCATGATGGATTGCCCCCGCCCGACTCACGGGTCGGGGGGCCGGTTGCTGGGGTTCGCAGACAGATGGGCTGCCCGCATCACTGATCGGTGGGTGCTGGAGGTGGGGTCCTCCGGGTACAGGATAGAGTTCATCTCTCTACCCCCAGAAAGGTTCTTCCCTTCAAACTTAAAACTCCCTCAGGGGCGTTGGGAGGCGCTTCTGGGCGCCGTTCGGGTGCTTGCCAAACAGGGGGTGATTGTACTGGTACCCGCGGTGGAAAGATTTCACGGGTTTTACTCAAACCTCTTTGTGGTGCCCAAGAAGGGCGGTGTCAGGCCAGTTCTGGACCTGAAGGCATTAAATTGCTTTGTAAAGACAAAGAGATATAGGATGGAGTCCATCCGCTCGGTCGTGGCCGCCCTGCACCAAGGGGAACTCATGTCGTCCCTGGATATCAGGGACGCGTATCTTCACGTTCCAGTTTTTCACAGTCACCAGCGTTTTCTACGCTTCGCAGTGGGAGAACTGCATTACCAGTTTTCGGCACTTCCCTTCGGGCTGGCTTCGTCTCCCGAGTGTTCACCAAGGTGGTGGCCCCGATGCTGGCACTGTTGAGACAGAGAAGTACCTCGAAGATTTACTCCTGAGAGCAGAGTCAGCTGCGGCTCTGGAGGAGAACGTGATAATCACGGTGTCCACGTTAAAAGAATTTGGTTGGCTGATCAACCTGCAGAAGTCATCATTGACTCCATCCTACCGGCTGGAATACCTGGGTCTGATTCTGGACACGGTGCAGGCAAGGGTGTTTTTACCACTGAGCAAGCTCCTGACATTACAGACAGCAGTGCGAACCTTGTTATCACGCCAGTGGTCCTCCTTACGGTTCTGCATGCGAGTATTGGGGCTCATGGTGTCGGCTTTCGAAGCGATACCTTACACCCAGAGTCACACTTGGCTCCTGCAGAAGGCGATTTTGTCGCAATGGGACAAATCTCCCCTATCCCTAGACAGACTGATCAGGTTGGATCATCAGTCCCGAGGATCCTTGATTTGGTGGATTCGGGCTCCAGCCCTAAAGTTGGGAAAATGTTTTCTCCCCCTCAATTGGTCGATAGTAACGACGGATGCCAGCCTGTCTGGCTGGGGAGGGGTCCTGGGGCAGTTCTCTGCCCAGGGTCGTTGGTCAGTTCAGGAAGCTTGCCTTCCGATAAATGTACTGAAACTGAGAGCGATCAGGCTTTGTCTGTCCTGTTCGTCTGCGAGGCCTCCCTGTCCAGGTTCAGTCGGACAATGCCACGGCTGTGGCATATGTGAACCATCAGGGCGGAACGAGAAGCTCGGCAGCAGCCACGGAGGCGGCTCTGATCCTTCGGTGGGCAGAACTTCATATGCCAGCTCTCTCTGCAATCTACATTCCAGGTGTGGAAAACTGGCACACGGACTTTCTCAGCCGCCGGACTCTGGATCAGGGGGAGTGGTCCCTACATCCAGAAGTGTTCCGCCAGATTTGCCTCAAGTGGGGCACACCAGAGGCGGACCTCATGGCCTCCAGGTTCAGTCACAATGTACAGACCTTTGTGTGCAGAACAAGAGATCCGTTGGCGGTCGCCTCGGACGCACTGGTAGCACCCTGGGTCGGTATCGGCTACTGTACATCTTTCCTCCCCTAAAGCTTCTGCCGCGGGTTCTGCGCAGGATAGAAGCACAGGGAATCCCGACAATCCTGGTAGCTCCGGATTGGCCTCGGTGTCCTTGGTACGCCGACGTGGTGTGGATGGTGACAGATGTTCCGTATCGTCTTCCGCTTCGCGGAGACGTACTGTCTCAGGGGCCCATCTTGCACCCTGCTTTACCCTCACTGGCTTTGACGGCTTGGCTATTGAGTCCCAGGTGTTGAGGGATAGGGGTGTCTCGGACTCCGTGATCCCCACTATGATTGAAGCTCGTAAGGGTACTTCACGTAAGATTTATCATAGGACCTGGAAGGCCTATATTACCTGGTGCGAGACAGGGGGTTGGAACCCCCGCTCTCATACAGTGTCCAGAGTACTGACTTTTTTACAGCAGGGACTGGACAAGAACCTGGCGTTAAGTACACTTAAGGGTCAGATTTCGGCCCTGGCGGTTCTTTTTCAACGGCCCTTGGCGTCATATTCATTGATCCGTACATTTGTATAGGTTGTACGTCATGTGGCTCCTCGGATACGGTCGCCTCTGGCGCCGTGGGATTTGAATCTGGTGCTTTCTGTGCTGCAGAAGCCACCATATGAAAAGATCAGGGACATTCCCTTGCGACTGTTGTCGCAGAAAGTGGCCTTTCTGGTGGCTGTTACATCCGCTAGGCGGGTGTCTGAGTTAGCAGCATTATCCTGCAAGTCATCTTACTTGGTCTTTCATAAGGACAAAGCGGTTTTGCGACCTTCCCCTTTGTTTCTTCTTTTCATTTGAATGAGGATATTGTTCTTCCCTCATTGTGCCCGCACCCGTCGCATCCCAAGGAATTTGAACTGCATTTGTTGGATGTAGTGAGGGCTTTGCAGGTGTATTTGATTTCTACAGCTTCTTTTCGGAAGTCTGATTCTTTATTTGTGCTGACGGAAGGGTCGCGCAAAGGCATGGCGGCCTCGTCAGCTACCATTTCTCGCTGGATCAGGAAGACCGTGACTCATGCATATGAGGTTCGGGGCAAGGTTCCCCCATTTCCAGTCATGGCTCATTCCACCAGGGCAGTTAGTACTTCCCGGGCATTTAGACACCAGGCCTCTGTGTCTCAGGTGTGCAAAGCGGCTACTTGGGCCTCAGTGCACACGTTTACTACGTTTTAGATTGATGTCTTAGCATCTTCGGATGCTGCCTTTGGCCGCAAAGTATTACAAGCGGCAGTTTAGGCGCGGATGGTGCCGCCCGAGAGGGCTTTTTTGTTGGGTACTGTTATAGTTTACCCACCCCTCTTGATTGGCACAGCTTTGGGACATCCCCATGTGTCATAAGAAGAGCTGCGTCTGTCAGTGAACATAAGAGTAAAAGGGATTTTATTATAACTTACCATAAAATCCTTTTCTCTGAGTTCACTGACAGACGCAGCACCCACCCCTCTGTGGAGTTTGTACGGCTTGTTACGAACTGATGTGCTATGCAGAGCAGGGGGATTATATGCTAAGGTGAGGACGGCCCCCTGGGAGGGGCCAACCTATGGTTTTGTTTTATTTTTGCTTAGTCTACTCCTAGTGATATGAGCATAACCCATGTGTCATAAGAAGAGCTGCGTCTGTCAGTAATCTCAGAGAAAAGGATTTTACGGTAAGTTATAATAAAATCCCTTTTTCAAGGCTGTGCTTTACATTTCATAAGTGCATGTGCAAGAATGACAAAAAAAAAATCACATCTGAGTGCAAAATACAGGCTTCATCACAATAGGGAAGGGGTTTTACGATTTATGCAGTTAAGCTGTAACAATGAAAAATATAGTATATATCTTTGTAATTAGGACTGCCTGTATTGTTTCAACTGGAAAATCACATCATACAGTGCTCAGCTCATAAATGAGTACACTCCCAACAGTTTTGTCAGAAAACCTTTACTTTCCTTTCAGAATCAACAGTTTCTATGGGACACTATACTACAAAATACTCCCACAAATGTGGACCATTGATTGCAACCAAGATTTGTTAATCTGCACACACAAAAAAGTATTTTACCTAACATTCATTCAAGACCATGTTGCAAAAACGAATACACCCCAATCAAAGTCTTAGGAGCAAAGCTAAATTTTAAACAGCAAAATCCTGTTTAACAAGAATTCAACTACAGGTGAGTCTAATTATTCATTAAACAGGTGTCCAGCAGACAATTGATTATAAAAGGGCGTTACTTAACCCCTTCCTTACCGGGCACTTAAACCCCCCTCCTGCCCAGACCAATTTTTGGCTTTCAATGCTGTTGCATTTTGAATGACAATTGCGCGGTCGTGCGACGTTGTACCCAAATAAAATTTGCGTCCTTTTTTTCCCACAAATAGAGCTTTCTTTTGGTGGTATTTGATCCCCCTCTGCGTCATTTCTGATCACCGCTATAAACAATTTTGGCCGATATTTATTCTTCTACATATTTTTGGTAAAAAAAAAAAAAATCGCAATCGGCGTATATTGATTGGTTTGCGCAAAAGTTATCGCGTCTACAAACTGGGAATTGATTTCTGGCGTTTTTATTATTATTTTTTTTTTACTAGTAATGGCGGCGATCTGCGATTTTTATTGGGACTGCGATATTGGGGCAGACATGTCGGACATTTTTACACATTTTTGGGACCAATGACATTTATACAGCGATCAGAAATTTAAATGTCCACTGATTACTGTATAAATGTCATTGGCAGTGAAGGGGTTAACCTGCAGGGGTCAGTGACGGGGTTAAATATGTTCCCTGGCTGTGTTCTAACTGTGGGGGGGCAGGGCTGGCCGGGACATAACAGATCTAACTGATCCCAGTGACAGGGATCAGTAGATCTGCTTGTCCCCTGTCACAGAACGGGGAACCGCCGTGTTTACAACGGCGGTTCCCCGTTCTGAGGCTCCTAAAAGTGATCGGCGGGTCTCGGGTGGACATCGAGTCCGCCCGACCCACAGGCATGCTCTCGCAGCATGCGGCGCGCGCGTGCGCGCCGGCGCTGCCGCCAGGGGGCGCGCTGGAGCATGCGCAGTGGAGGACGTCCATGGACGTCCTCCCGGCATTTCAGATCCGCGCTGGAGCCGTATTTTGGCAATAGCGCGGATCTGGAATGGTTAAAGTGGATGTAAACCCGGAAAAAAAAATAATTAATAATTCTGCCTGGTAGAGTATAGCATTTCATATTATCTGTGCCCAGTCTTGCCACAAAGCGTTAATCCAACTGTGAGTAATGAGCTTATCTTTTTTCAGGAAGAGAAAGTCTGACTAACAGGGAAATACACAGTCGATCCGCCCCTTGTTCTGTGAGTGACAAGCAATTTGCTTATATCCTTCACACAGCAGAGAAAGTTTTACACGCCCCCCCCCCCTCCCTCCCTCCTCAATGTCTCAGTATAGAGGTGGGTGGGGAGGCTTGTGACATCACAACTCCACCCACCAAACTCCAGCAAACACAGGCACCCACTGATTTCAGATTATTACAGAGCTGCTAGTGCTTACAGGAAGGACATTTGAAAGGTGGGGATAGATACAGAAGGCTTGCATGTATATATACATTAATGCTGTGTCATTAGTTTATACTGGATGGGTGGTGGGTTTACATCCACTTTAACAAAGAAAACCCCTTCTCATTTCATGCGGTCAGCAATGGCACCACATGGAAGAGAAATGCCACAAGGCCTGAGAAAGAAAATCATTTCTTTACACAATAAGGCTTCATGCACACAGGACGTTAAAAAAACATCCTAAATATGTCAGTAGCTTATCAGTGATTTTTTTCAGCTTTTATTAGCGTTCTATTACTGGCGGTTTTGCATGTTTTTTCGTGTTTTTAAAAGGCCAGTGTTTTTTCTTTTTCCTCAATTGATCTAAAACGTCCAAAAACGTAGGGGACTGGCGTTTAGCCGCGTTTTTGAGCAGTTTTACAGCTGAAAAACGTCTCTCAGAACCCACTGGTCTTGGGTTTTTTTTCAGCTCAAAAACGTCCCTGCCAAAAACAGTTGATAACAGCCTATGTGTGCATGAACACACAGAATAACACGATGGAGAGTTTGACTGTCAAAAAAAACATCTGCAGTTAAAATCAGCTACTGTAAAACAGTCAAAAAATGTCCTGTGTGCATGAGGCCTTAAGGTGAAGGCTACAAGAAGATTAGCAAAGCTTTATTTATCAGTCAGAATACTGTAGCAAAAGTGATACAAACATTTAACAAGATGGAACTGCAACCATCTCACAAAGACGTCCAGGCCGTCCAACACCTCAACAGGAGCGTCTTCTCATGAGAAGAGTTGAAGAAAATCGCCATGCAAGTTCACTGCAGTTAGCTGTAGAAGTAGAAAGTCAAACTGGAGTGATTGTTTCCCATGACACAATACGGCATACACTGCAGAGGAATGGCACGCATGGGTGCCGTCCGCGAAGGAAGCCTCTCCTAAAGCCCATGCACAAAAAAGCCCGCCTAGAATTTGCCAGGGCCCATGCTGAAAAAAGAAGACTGGGAATCTGTTATCTGGAGTGATGAGACCAAGACAAATGTTTTTGGAATGGATGGCTTTAAAACTGTATGGTATTGCAAAGGTGAGGACTACAAAGAAAAATGCATGGTGCCTACAGTGAAACATGGTGGTGTCCTTCTGTGGGGCTGTATGAGTGCTGCTGGTGTCAGGGAGCTGCATTTTATTTTATTGATGGTACCATGAATGCACAGATGTACTGCTCTATATTGAGATGATGCTACCATCACTCCGTGCCCTTGGTCGTCATGCACTTTTCCAACATGACAATGATCCAATACACACATCTAAGTTAACTGTCTAAAGAAGAACAGGGTGAAAGTGAACCAGGGGTCAAGTATGTCTCCTGATTTGAACCCAATCGAATACCTATCGGGAATTCTAAAGAGACAAGTTGAGTATCACTCTCCATCCAGCATCCAGGTTCTAAAAGAGGCCGTTCTTAATGAATGGAAAAAGATGAAGCAATAGGTCGCCAACTTGTTCATTCCATGCCTAGAAGACTTGGTGTTGTCCTTACAAATCATGGAGGTCATACAAAATACTAGATGTAGTAGTTTTTGTTGTAGGGTGTATTTTTGCATCGACTAATTTGAGTAAAACTTAAGATTTTGTAATCTAAGTTATATTATTAACCTGAGCTAACAAATGTTCTATAAAACTCAGTTTTGTCATCATTTTGAGATCTTGATTAAAATCTTTCTTTTCAAAAGGGGTGTACTTTTATGCTGAGCACTGTATTCGGAAGCCATTCCTAACCTGCTGCCTTACAAAATTGCCACTTTAAATGAGTGTAAATTAAACATGTACAACCTTTAGGGTGGCGTTGTTGCATAGGTCCTGACCAACGTTCTTAGCTTAAAGGGAATGTTGTTCTGATTCCAAGCCAACAGAGAAGATCCGGCTTTACATTCACCATAAACGTCTCCAAAAGGGAAAGAAATGATTTCCGAACTGCAGGATTTCCCGCATTCCCCCACCCTTTTCCTATAATTAATACGAGCAGCAGACCCCACAATCCATTTCCTTTCTAAAAATAAAGTAATATACCTGGAGCAATTCATTTGTTTAATGTTTGTATCACTTAATTTATCTACTTTATTCTTGTGGGGACTTTGTGTTTTTCACAGAGAAATTGCCACTTTTTTGAGTAGTGATATGTATTTGGCTGTTTTGCCATTTTGTGTCTGTGTGGTCACCCTAGGCCATAGGTATGGGCAAAGGTGCAAGTTATTTTTTCAGAATTTAAACTGAGTGTCCCTCATATCACAGAATCCTGTGACTGTCCTGTCCAGCCCTTGAGGTACTAGATCATGGCTGATAAATTTGCTTTGAATCTAGGAGTCAGCTAAAAAAGTTAGGAGCCCGTTTTTTTTTTAGCGTAGTGTGGGTTGTCAGCACCTGGGGTAAGGCAAGTAATTTAACCCGAACTTACTCACAGCAGAGCAGCCAGTCAGTAACTCCAAAGTAACACCGTTACATCAGGGTTATAGGCTGGCCAGAAAGAGTGACACTAAAAACCTGTTATGGGGGACACTCCTTATTATGCCTAATGCATCGTGACTGCGGCATGTAAAACGCCCTCATCTGCTACCTAATCCAGCTTGAGGTTGGCCATTGGTGGGTGGCAAAAATATGTCTCTACTGCACATTTTTACCACTCAACTGCAGGTGAAAGAAGTATTCCAGTGCTGATCTTCTGCTGCCTCTTTGCAGCCACTTCCCGCCTACATGTGTGTCCCCCACGGTGACTATGCATTGCTCTGGTGGGTTTCTGGTCACCATGGAGTACTGGTGCCCAGCTGCACATAAAGAGTGGTAATTGTTGATGGTACACAGGGCTTTATCACAATTTTGTTGCCTAGAATAAAGATCACGATTCTCGCAGTGTAACATCTTTCGCATTGTCCAAAAAAAAGGGCTAACTTAACTGTTTTTTTTTTTATTCATTAAGGCTACTTTCACGCTGAGGCGCCTCAAAAAACCCTCCCAATCCACCCCAATGTGAAAGCCCTGAGTGCTTTCACACTGGGGCGGTGCGCTTGCGGGACATTACAAAAAGTCTCCTCCACCGCCCCTGCCCATTGAAAACAATGGGCAGTGCTTCCGAATCGGCTGCACACCGCCTCAGTAGCGCGGCGCGCCAGCACTTTTAACCCCCGATTTAACCCCTTGTGGGGGGTTAAAAGCGCCTTGCTCCCACCTGCATAGCAGTGCCGCTATAACAGCGGTAAATCCCAGCTGAAACTAGTGGGGATTTTCCGCTACCGCCCCAGTGTTAAAGTACCCTAAATTGTATTTTTTCCAAAAAATTGTGTTTCAAATACTGTGTGACATAAAATATTGCAACAACTGCCATTTTATTCTCTAGGGTCTCTGCTAAAATTATATATATACTATTTGGGGGGGGGTTCTAAGTAATTGTATAGCAGAAAATACTGGATTTTTACTTGTAAGCCACACATGTCAGAAAAGGTTTAGTGTTTAAGTGGTTAAAACTTCGCTCATTCAGACCGGAGTTCATGCATTTGATAAAAGAACCAAAGAGATACTTTGTGTGTTTTTTTTTTTCCTTCTAAGTAGAAACAAATATCCGGCCAGCCTGCCAAGTTTAACAGCTGTTAGATTGAGCAGAGAATGGCTTGCTGAATCGGAGACGCTATGTTTTAAGATAGGGGAGAGAATGATCGGCTGCCACTCTCCAGGATGTGATTTTTGGTCGCCACGGCGACCTGGCGCCGGGGATTGTCGAACCCTGTACTAGATAAACATATCAGAACCCCAAACCTCAGGTACACAGTGGGTGCAGAAGAAAGGGAATGATGATATATTGTACAAAATCAAAAATAAGCTTGTAAATGAAGAGGAGTTGCAGTAATACTTGCCCTCCTGACTTTATAGGTCCCAGGGAATTTACACATTGTGTCCTATATCGTTATTCCCTAGTGAATAGCCATAGTAGACTACAATGGTTTTGTGAACACGGCTTAGTCATGTTGCTGTTCTCAATGATGCAGTTGCCCTTAAGCCCAGACATGACATGTTACATAGATGTTTTATTAACATCTACCATAACTATTGCTTTGTTTACTATGGAGCTCACAATTGAGTAGCTATTGTACACTGTATTAGCTAGGTATGTGTATTTGATTCAGTGCCAGCTAGTACTGTCAGTTTGATAGTAGTGCCAGCCAAGACAAACTTTGTCATTGCTCAGAATCAGCCTGTCTTTACTATGAAATGTGCTATACTAAGAATGTGATAAGTTAATTACTGTATATTTAATTTATATTTATACATTTACAGCAGCCCCTTTCTTCCATTAAGCATAGAGGGGTGTGGGTGGTGAGGGGTGTCAGCGGGTGTGTGTAGATGGGTGTGGGTGGTGAGGGGTGTCGGTGGGTGGTGAGGGGTGTCAGTGGGTGGATGCAGAGGAGTGTGGCTGGTGAGGGGGTGTCAGTGGGTGGGTGTAGAGGGGTATGGGTGGTGAGGGGTGTCAGTGGGTGGCAAGGGGTGTCAGTGGGTGGGTATAGAGGGGTGTGGGTGTACAGG
>BLSH010559378.1:464487-476835 GCA_018402905.1 Glandirana rugosa
GGCATCTCCATCCCTCAATGGTTGCCTACCCCTGTTTTAAATTATAAAATTTGTGGTGGTAGTTAGCTGAGTACATGGGCTCATTATTAGCAAGACTGATACCTAGGTATGTCTTAAATTCATTTTCTCACAATGTCACAAAAGGTAGAAACATTTCCAAGGAGATCTAAGGGAACAGAAATATTCAGTGCTTCTGGTTTTTGCCATATCATTATAGCTGAAGTCCAGGTAAAGAGAAAAACACACAGATAAAATACATATAAAATAGCGATTTTCCATGCCTAAGGATTTTTTTACACAGCTCAACCCCATCTAGTAGGTCATAAGACCTGTTTTTTTCTTTAACACTTAAAGGTCTTGTCTTTGCCCTTACCGAGTGACTGAGAAGTGTGAGCAGAAACAGCACACTAGTGAGCTAAGTACTACTCTGCTGTATCCTGCTATGAGCATGCCCTTAGACTGCAGCCCAGCTGGTTGGCGTCTTGTGCTGCTTTTCCCTCCCCAAGTCTGAATGCTGTTATATAGGGGGTTGAAAGAGGCTAATAGCAGTTCAAATTCAGATGCTTATACTACTTGCATTTCAGAAAAACACATTTAAAAACACATTTAATGATATATTAATGGATACAGAATTGTACTCATTGGTATATTTTATATCAGACTAGAGTTCACCTTTATTATTATTATTATTATACAGGATTTATATAGCCTCAACAGTTTGCGCAGCGCTTTACAAAATGAAGGCAGACAGTACAGTTACATCACAATTTGGTACAAGAGGAATCAGAGGGCCCTGCTCGTTAGAGCTTACAATCCAAGAGACTAACTCTAACCTTTAGAGTAAAAACTATTGTCAAACTTAGAAAGGATAGAGCAGAAGAGGGAGTTTTAGATTGTAAGCTCGCAGGAGTAGGGCCCTTCTAACCCTCTTGTATTGAATTGTGTTGTTGGTGTATTGTAAAGCGCTGCACAGACTGTTTGCGGTATATAAATCCTGTATAATAATATAATAATAATATGGTATGGGTGGATAAATATAATAGCATCATCAGCAAAGACACTTAAGTTTAGTGCAGATGTTAAAGAATTGGCAAACCCTCTTGTATTGAATTGTGTTGTTGGTGTATTGTAAAGCGCTGCACAAACTGTTTGCGCTATATAAATCCTGTATAATAATATAATAATATGGTATGGGTGGTAAATATAATAGCATCATTAGCAAAGATACCTAAGTTTAGTGTAGATGTTAAAGAATGGGCATGCATGATCCTATACCTCCCAAATTTTGAGCTTCAGAATGAAATACACTTACGTGAGGAAGCGACTGGCAGTGTGCTATGTGCATCACGGCAAAAGTGGGTGTGGCCAAACTCTTAACAGTGGGAGGGGCTTAATGGGTACAGAGTTTAGGAGCGTGTTGGATACAGAGTGTGGGGTTCTGGAGTGTGGTATGTACAGGAAGGTGGGTTCTGGAGTGCTATGTACAACGTGCAGAGCTCTGGGGTATGTTATGCACCAGCTGCAGGGTTTTGTAGTTCATTATATACAGAGTGCAGGAGAGTGCTAGGCACAGAGTGCATGGTTCTGGAGTGAGTTGCATACTGAGTGCAGAGTTCTGGAGTGCGTTGCATAGAGTGCAGGGTTCTGGAGTGCATTACGTCGTACATAGTTCTGGAGTGTGTTACATTCAGAGTGCAGGGTTCTGGAGTGTGTTACGTACAGAGTACAGGGTTCTGGAGTGTGTTACAAACAGAAAGGAGGTGGGTTCTGGAGAAAGTTATGCACAGGGTGCAGGGTTCAAGAGAGCGATAGGTACAGAGTCCATTTATCTATTCACATCTCACTATTGCACCTCTCCTCAGCTATAACCTCTATATACACACACACACACACACACACACACACACACACGTACAAGCACACACACATAAAAACCACACAAATACAAACCACATACACACACACACACATACAAACGCAAACATACAAACCACACATATGCAAACCACACACACACATTCAAACACACACATACAAACCAGAAACCACCAAACGCCTTTCCTCTGCCCTCCCCTTCCCCAAAGCTCTACCATCTTCCACATGGTTACCTATGTAAAAGTACCTTTCTGTAGCTGGCTCTGTCACAGTTTCGGTTTCTTTTTCAAGCACACACTCTTCTCATTTTGGGGTTCCAAACTCCCCTCACCCAGCAGGAAGGAGATAAGGATTATGGTGCAGCTCACCTCCCTCCTCCCCTCGATCATTCTGCAGTCAGCCAGACCAGCACTTTTCGGCTCTCAGCGCAGAGCAGGGAGGATGCTATAGTGGGGGAGAGATGTTACTTTTAACTTTTTAACTGCAGAAACCATGCTGTGAGTGCAGGGCTACCACATAGCTGGAAAACCCCCCGGTCAGCAAAACATAGGCTGTTTCCCTGTATGCTGATTGCTTGACACAGGGTGGGTATGAGCATCAGTCGCGCCCATCTCTGACATCACGTCTTGAATCTGACAGCTGTAACTGCACAGAGCATGCCCAGCAGGTTTTCTGGCCAATCAATGGCTTTGCTTGATGTTAACACTGGCGCTGGAAGTTACAATATATTCAACTGCCGCAGTGATGCTGGACAAAGCCCCTGTACAGCGGGATGGGACAGAAGTATAAATGCGGGAAAATCCCGCCAAATCCAGGACTGTTGGGAGGTATGATGCTCTGCATTGAGTGCACATGTCCATGCATGATCCAAAGGTCTCACAATGTTTCCTGGAACAGTTTCTTCTCTTATCAACACACAATTGTCACCTGTTCACATTTGTAGAAAATGGAGATGGTGCTGCATGCAGAGATTCATGTCACCAGGAGAAGCAATATGTATCTGGTATGATTTTCTGTGCTTCTCCATCATTTTGTTCCCAGAGAATGCTCAATTGGGGTTCTCATACCATGCCTACTGCAAAGTAGATTGTCACCTAAAAAGGCCACATTGGGAGACTAATATTTGATGTTATGGGCACCTTTAGTTTTGGCGAAAGTTGGACAGCTCAAGGACTGGGATCATCTCTGTAAAAATGTGTCAAGGGCTAATTACTTTACATTTTTATTTTACCCAGATATATACAATTGAAATTACAACAAGGTTTCCTTGGCCAGGCCATATGCCATGCACAAGATTATAATTTCTGTTTTTCCCTGGCATGATACCCATTGGGAGTTTAAATCTACATACTGTTTTATTAGTGTTAATGCAGCTCTAGAAGAAGCAAAATGAAACCCCTGTGAGACACCACACCACTTATTCTAATACTATGTGTGGAAGAGCGAATTTTTGTTGAAATCGTCATTGGCACTCAGATTAATGTGTATCTAAACCCCCCAAAAAATATGTACTATGTTGTAGTGTACCAGGTCTTAGGTGTGGTGGCTGCATGTATTCTCTATTTGTTTTTGCCTTTATTATCACATGCTAATCCTGCTGTAGTCCACAGAGAGATGGGAACAATGGTAATTATTAACAGTTCAGCAACGATAGAGAGCACAGGAAGTTATCATTTCACAAGATTTCTGGCAGGGTCAACAGGTATTTCCATGCAACACAGATGAAACCCTTTGCTGGTTCTCTTCCTACTTATCCAACCAACACCTTTAGCGTAGTTTACAATTCTACTTCGCCTCACCTCTTCGTTTCTCTTTTGGGGTCCCCCAAGGTTCTGTTCTTGGAGCTTTCCTATTCTCAATCTACAACCAAAACAATCAAAACCTAACTAACACAAAAATGAATGGGGTATGATACCCAAAGAGGAAAGGATGTTACTTTTTGGACCATGCAGCTTAAACAATTGGAATCTTTAATGAAAAATATGTGTATATATTTATATATAGAATAATAATACAAAACAAGGGGCTAGAAAACTCCACTAAAACCTCCACCCAAGTTGTAATAAAAAAACAATGTTGTCTAAAACACCGCAGTTGCACACACATGCCTCACATGCAGACATGACTAAATGACACCACTAGGTATATGAGGCTCATGCCAGCCTGCAGATGCTGCTCATAGGGGTGTTCAGTAGCATGTGTGTAACCACTTATCACAAATTGTGATGTATTTAGCACAGATACACTCCCAGCTATAACAGGCAGCACTGGGTCCCATTTTGGGCCTCAGTACATCTATCATCTATGTGCATATATGCATAATGATCCTATTCCTGCAGGGCAAAAGATAAATGGACAGTCTATGTATGAAACGCTACTACAGTGGATGGCAGATTAATGCAGTAAGGACAATGTGGCAGTTAAAACACAGTATGGATCAAGGATATTACTGGGCAATTTGGTTCCATGCACACTGTTGGGAGAGATGCTAGTGTGAAAAAGCTCAGTCTATATTGGCAAGCTCCCAAACAGTGTCCAGTGCTCCAGCTGCAACTGGACAGGCATACTAGCTGGTAATCCATACAGGATCCATTGGTCAGCTTGCCCACATGCAGAGTCTGGGCTGTCTTAACTCCTGGATAGCTGGGGAGAGATTCCATTGCTCATACCTTAACAGCTCACAGGAATGACAGCTTGCTGTGGTGTCTGCTGTCTGGGTCACACATCTGTGTGATGGGGCTCACAGTGCCTTGTCCAAGATGGATGCCGAATCCTTCACTCTAGCTACTGAGCATGTGCAGGGATGCGTCTTCAGTGATGTCACATGCATAACTGATGTGTTGTCATGACCGACATGTTTCGCCCAATCAGGCTTCTTCAGGGATGTTTGTGTGCAAACCTGTTCCCACTCCTATTCTAAGGCTTTTTTATCTACCCTGTAAAAGGAAAGATGCTCATTCTTACCTATTCTGACGTTGCTCCGGTCCAGTCACGAGTCCCAGCTTCACTTTCATTGTAGAGGAGGGACAACTGACAATGGCTTACTGTGGGTAAGCCTATGAGTAACGTAACATGGTCTGTGAATCGGGAAGAGTCTGATCAGTCCACAGAATTCTCTTCCCCATTCACAGATCATGTTACAGACCGCATAATCATCTTAGAAATAACTTTTTTCAGTGGAGGAGAGGGCAGGAGGGGTTCCTTGTGGTATGCTCTATATTGCAGCTGAGACTGGAGACCCAAAGTTGTTAACTTCCACATTTATCAGGAGGAACAGAACGGTAGGTTCAGCAGCAGGAAGAGGACGGGGAAGCCCGGCAGTGAAGATTTCTACAGACATACTTCATTACAGGTAAGTAGTGTAACTAAAGTTGTAAACAAAAAATGTTTTTCTCCTATCGTTCACTGACAGATGCAGCTCACCATTACATGTGGGGTTTATGCTGGTCTCACTAGGAGTTAACTAGGCAGGGAAAAGAAACAGCTGGCCCCTCCCATGGGGCCGCCCTCTCTTCCCACATAAACCCCCTCCATAGAATAGCTCACCAATCGCTTCTCGGCCTTTTGGCTAAGATCAAGTATAGTATCTGTTCTTATCAGTTGCCAAAGGAGGCGCTGTGCTACTGTCCTGGCTGGACCGAGTCAGGATAGCAGTGGCTATGCGAATCTAGGCGTAAAAGAGACTGGAAGGCAAGTACTAAGGAGCTAAAGCCATTTTGAGGGGATGGTGGAGGCTTCTGGGAAAGCTGGAAGGGCTCTCCCTGACTGAACAAGATGCTGTGCTGGTCGAGGCTTAAGGGCTGAGATGCTCGGCCTTTTGGCTGGGCCAGTGTTGTAACTGTGCCAGACAGTTGCCGAAGGAGGCGCTAAGCCGATGCCATGGCGTATAGGTCTGGGGGCTCGGCTATGCAAATCCGGAGGTGTAATGGGATTCTGGACGGTGGAACCAGACGTTACCCGGAGCGCCCATAGTTAATTGGGGGCCGATCGGCTGGGTTCATGGTGAAACCAGAAAGGTCCTCCTGGTTGGTACGGGGAGACGCTGGTCTGGCTGGAAGGTCGGGCTGAAAAGAAGCCCGTGGTGCATGTGCCCCTGGAGTGGCAGTCCAGGGGTGCCTGAAATCTCACAGTGGGTGGCAACACTTTGAGTTTGATGGCACCAAGGTCACTGCACCATGAACACCTTTTTTTCACACCTGCCTCTAGGGCCAGGCCTTTTGGTCAGGACCAGAGGAATTTTTGATTCCTGGCTGCAAGGCCGGCCTTTGTTTTACACAAAGGCACCTTTACCACTTCTCCACTGTCCTTCCCCCACCTTTTGGTTGTTTTGGTTTGTCGTGTTGTGTCACTTCTTTGTTGGGTTGCACAAGCACTGTTTGATGAGTAGGGTGTACGGTCTTCGGGCCTGCCCTAAAAGTCTTGGGTAGGTGGTGGGTATGGCCTTCTGGCTTGACTCACCGCCTCTCATGGGGTCTCCCTTCGGGGGAGCCCCACTTAGTATCGATGGGCGGTCGGTTCCGGCTGGCCGCCAACGAGAACGGGGGTTGCCCGGCTTCGGCTAGGCGATCCTTGGTGCACGGTGCCCCAGTTCCCGTCAGGAGCCTTGCGCCCTGGGGAATCAGGGCTTAGGTCAGTCTAAATGCCTAGTTTGCAAGGAGTTGACCTGGCTTCCCTTTAGGGGAATTGCGGTCCTGTTTGCGACGATTCTTTTTATTTTATTTTATTTTCTTGTCTTCTATCAAGATCGATCTGCTATCAAGAATCCGGTCGGGGCATGGAGAGTCCAGGGGCTCTGTACTTTCCCAGATCTGGCCGACTGATGCGAGCCAGTCCCGCAGTATGGGGACCCGCCGCATAGTGTCCGTTCCGTGCGGGTGGCCTGGGGTGATCCCCCACCTACGCCCAGCCCGGATGCGATTCGGTAGGGCGAATTCTGGCCTGCATCGTGCCTTTCAGGCAGGGGCGGAAAGTCTGCGACTGGGTGGCTACCCATGGTGCTTGCGGAGTGGTGAGTGAGAGTTCCGCCTTCCCACCCTTTTCAGGGGCGGAAGGGGGACCGACGGGAAAAAAAAATATTTTTTTGTCGGGGTAACCGCCAGCAGCGGCGTGTGGAGCTCCTGCCCCCCCTTCACACCCCCCTACCCCCGCACCACACCCCGTCCGTCTGCGCCGTCATTTTCATTTTCACCGCCATGCGGCGATCGCCCGCCATTTTGCGGCGGACCGCCGCCATTTTGCCGTAGCCGGAGACATATCTGGCCTATGGGGCTTTCCCTCTAGCGCTCAGAGCGGCCGTTTGCGGTACTGCAAGTCTCTGTACAGGGGGTTTCGGCCTCTAGTGTCTAACGGCGGCCATTTTGACCACATGTCTCTGCAAAAAAGGTGTGCACAGCGTTTTCCCTTCTCTGTGGAGTGGTGGCGATTCCCTGGTGCACTGTGGGGTGGTGGTGTGCGGCAGTGTGGGGATGCCTCATCCTCTTTAGTACCATGGTGTGTCACTGAGAGGGGTCTGGGGGCAAAAGCAATGGCAGATTACACTGCTGAACCTGCTGAGGAGGCAGCAGCGGCGGAGCAATCTGCGCAAGGGGCTTTTTTGGACCAGCTAGGGGCGGTCTTTAGTGAATTTCTTCACCGGGCGAAAGGTTGCCCAACAGACCTCCAAGAAGCGCCCCCTTCCCCCCCTTATTCATCGGGGGAGGATTCGGATCCGGAAGTGACCTCTGGTGTCTCAGGGACCCCAGTGGACCTATCTGATGGGGAACTGGGCCCATCGGACGGTGAAGAGGATCAAGGGGCGGCGGCTGCATGTGAAAAAGCGTTGGTCACCGCCATTATCACTGGCATTCACACTACGCTGCGATTGAGCCAGGATGGTGAATCGCAGACTTCTGCGTATGTGTGTGGGTCCTCTAGGGCCCCCAAGGCTTACCCTTACGATCAATTTTTTGATCGTTTTCTTTACCGTGAATGGCAACGTCCGCAGCCTTCCATTTCGCTGTCAAAACGTTTCGCTGCTCGCTATCCCTTTGAGGAAAGCTTTTTGAAAAAATGTGAATCGCCTGTGGTGGACCCACCGATAGCCCGCCTTAGTAAGGCGACGACTATTCCTCTGGAAGGGTCTCCTTCTTTCAAGGACCTCGCTGATAGAAAAACAGAGGCGCTTTTAAAATCACTTTTCCTGGTGGCAGGTTATGCTGCCTGGCGTCCGCCGTGGCGGCTCAACATCTGTCTGAGCGTATGGCGGAGCTTAAGTCCAATCTGGAATGCGGCCGCCTCATGGATGCTCCGCAGAGGGCTGAGTTTTTGCTCCAAGGGTTCAAGTACCTTTGTGATGCGGCCGTTGATTTACTGCCGATGTTATCCAGGATAGCGATCTTTGCTATTATCCTCAGAAGGATACTCTGGTTGCGTTCTTGGTCTGGCGACCACGCTTCCAAAAAATGTCTTGCTGACCTCCCTTTTCAGGGTGGACGTCTATTTGGTCCACGTTTGGATGAGATCATAAAAGACTTTACGGGAGGTAAGAGTACCTTTCTTTTGGAGCCCCGGAGGCGTGAGTTTCGCCGTAGACAAGGGCCACCTTCCTCGGGTCGGAAAAGGTTTTTCGTGCCCCGAGCGCAACAGGTAAGGGGACCCGTCCCGGTAAGGTCGCTGCAGGGGCCGGTAAGCGGCAGTGGCAGCGCAAAACCAAAAAGGCGGAAGACAAGCCCTCCTCAGCCTGATGGGTTGCCCCCACCCGGGTTTCGGGTGGGGGGACGTCTTCTGGGGTTCGCAGACCGGTGGCTGGCTCACATTCCCGATCGTTGGGTCCGGGAAGTGGTGACTGCCAGGTACAGGATAGAGTTCAACACTCTACCCCCAGACAGGTTCTTCCCATCAAACTTAGGGCTCCCACAGGATCGCCGGGAGGCCCTTTTCGGGGCTGTTCAAGCTCTTTCAGACCAGGGAGTGATTGTGCCAGTGCCTCCAGAAGAGAGGTTTCGAGGTTTCTACTCGAATCTGTTCATGGTCCCCAAAAAAGGGGGGGGTTTGACCAGTACTGGACCTAAAGGCCCTGAACCGGTATGTCAGGGCACGGAAGTTCCGGATGGAATCTATCCGCTCGGTCGTGGCAGCCCTCCATCAGGGGGAGTTTCTGGCATCCCTGGACATCAGGGATGTGTTCCTCCATGTACCCATTGTCCACGGCATCAGGGCTTCCTGCACTTTGCAGTGGGAGACCTCCATTTTCAATTAGTGGCACTCTCCTTTGGTCTGGCCTCAGCACACCGAGTTTTCACAAAACTGCTAGCCCCGGTGTTGGCGTTGCTGCGACAGAGAGGCATTGCGGTGGTAGCCTACCTAGACGACCTGCTCCTGCGAGCGGAATCAGCTTTGGAGGAAAATGTGAGGATCACAATGACCTCGCTGCAGGATTTCGGCTGGTTACTCAACCTGCAAAAGTCGTCGTGTCACCAACCAGTCGCCTGGAGTACCTGGGTCTGATTTTGGACACAGTGCAGGCGAAGGTGTTCCTCCCCCCGGCCAAGCTGCTGTCTCTGCAGTCGGCAGTGCGAACCCTTCTGTCGCTTCGTCGGTCTTCATTACGATTCTGTATGTGGGTGCTGGGGCTCATGGTCTCGTCTTTCGAGGCGATACCATTTGCCCAGAGTCACACTCGTCTCCTTCAGTGAGAAATTCTGGCTCGGTGGGACAGGTCATCTCAGTCCTTGGACCTTCTGATTCGTCTGAGCTCACAGACCAGGGCGTCTCTGACCTGGTGGCTTCGGGACTCGGCTCTGACTCAGGGAAAGTCGTTGTTGCCCCTACAGTGGGTGATCATCACCACGGATGCCAGTCTTTTAGGCTGGGGAGGGATCCTGGGACAGCTGTCTGCCCAGGGCCGTTGGTCGGCACAGGAGGCTCGTCTCCCCATCAATGTACTGGAACTGAGAGCAATCAGATTGTGCCTATCTCACTGGACAGTGAGATTGCAGGACCGTCCAGTCAGAATTGAGTCGGACAATGCCACAGCAGTGGCGTATGTGAACCATCAGGGTGGCACAAGTCCAGCAGCTGCGGCGGAGGCAGCTCTGATACTGCATTGGGTGGAACGTCACGTTCCGGCAATCTCCGCCATTTACATTCCAGGTGTGGAGAACTGGCAGGCGGATTTTCTCAGTCGCCAGACGCTGGACCAGGGAGAGTGGTACCTCCACCCGGAGGTGTTCAACCAGATTTGCCGCAGATGGGGGACGCCGGACGTGGATCTCATGGTGTCTCGGTTCAATCACAAGGTGGAGACCTTTTTGTCCAGAACGAAGGATCCGTTGGCAGTGGCCACGGACGCTCTGGTGGCCCCCTGGGGCCGTTACCGACTTCTGTATGCCTTCCCTCCGATAAAACTGTTACCGCGCCTGATCCGCAGGATAGTGGCGGAGGGAAAACCAATAATTCTGGTGGCTCCAGATTGGCCTCGGCGCACTTGGTACGCCGATGTGGTTCAAATGGTAGCAGACGCCCACTGGCGGCTCCCGCTGAGAGACGATCTTCTGTCTCAGGGGCCCATCTTGCACCCTGCTTTACCCTCGCTGGCTTTGATGGCTTGGCTATTGAGTCCCAGGTGCTAAGAGACAGGGGAGTTGCTGACTCAGTGATTCCTACATTGTTGAAGGCTCGCAAGTGTACTTCTCGCAAGATTTACCACCGCACCTGGAAGGCTTATATAGCTTGGTGCGAGGCAGAGGGTCATAACCCTCGCTCTTATGTGATATGGCAGTTCTTTTTCAGAGACCCTTGGCTTCACACTCGTTGATTCATACCTTTGTTCAAGGTGTACGACATGTGGCGCCTCAGGTGAAGGTTCCGTTGGCTCCTTGGGATCTGAATTTGGTGCTTTCTGTACTTCAGAAACCGCCTTATGAGAAAATCCGGGAGATTTCCTTACAACTGCTCTCGCAGAAGGTGGCTTTCTTTGTAGCCATCACCTCCGCCAGACGGGTGCCTGAATTAGCAGCACTCTCCTGCAAGTCTAACTACTTAGTCCTGCATAAGGATAAGGCGGTCTTGCGACCCTCACCTTCCTTCCTTCCGAAAGTGGTTTCTTCCTTTCACATTAATGAAGATATTGTTCTTCCTTCATTGTGCCCTCGTCCATCGCACCCAAAAGAAATTGAGTTACATGCCTTGGACGTAGTGAGGGCCTAAAGGGTGTATTTGCCTGATACAGCTTCTTTTCGAAAAGCTGATGCTCTGTTTGTGCTGCCTGAGGGTCCGTGCAAAGGTTTGGTGGCCTCGTCGGCTACGATCTCTCGTTGGATCAGACAGACCGTGACCCATGCATATTCTGTTCGGGGCAAGGTTCCCCCTTTTCCGGTCACGGCTCATTCTACCCGGGCTGTTAGCACTTCCTGGGCTTTTAGACACCAGGCCTCGGTGTCACAGGTGTGCAAGGCGGCCACTTGGGCCTCGGTTCACACTTTCACTAAGTTTTATAAAGTTGATGTGTTAGCATCTTCGGATGCTGCTTTTGGCCTCAAAGTTTTGCAGGCAGCAGTGTAGGCGCGTCTGGCGCCTCCTTAGAGGTTCTGTTGGGTACTGTTGTTTAGCGTTTACCCACCCCTCTTTTTGACACAGCTTGGGGGCATCCCCACACATAATGGAGAGCTGCGTCTGTCAGTGAACGATAGGAGAAAAAGGGATTATATTAAAACTTACCGTAAAATCCTTTTCTCCGAGTTCACTGACAGACGCAGCACCCACCCCTCTGTGCTCTGTTCTTGTACGGCTTGTGTACGAACTGGCGAGCTATTCTATGGAGGGGGTTTATGTGGGAAGAGAGGATGGCCCCATGGGAGGGGCCAGCTGTTTCTTTTCCCTGCCTAGTTAACTCCTAGTGAGACCAGCATAAACCCCACACTTAATGGAGCTGCGTCTGTCGGTGAACTCGGAGAAAAGGATTTTATGGTAATTTTTAATAAACCTCAGCTTTAAATATACTTTTGGCAGAGAAATCCATAATCCTAAAGTGGTTGTAAAAGCCTTTTTTTTTTGTTTTTACCTTAATGCACTCTCTGCTTTAACCACTTGACAACTGGGCACTTAAACCCCCTTCCTAACCAGACCAATTTTCAGCTTTCAGTGCTCTCACACTTTGAATGACAATTACTCAGTCATACTACACTGTACCCAAATGAAATTTTCGTCCTTTTTTTCACACAAATAGAGCTTTCTTTTGGTGGTATTTAATCACCACTGGGGTGTTTATTTTTTGAGCAATAAATGGAAAAATACCGAAAATTTTGTAAAAAAATGCATTTTTCTTTATTTCTGTTATAACATTTTGCAAATTAGTAATTTGTATTCGTAAATTTTGGCCAAAATTTATACTGCTATATGTCTTTGGTAAAAATAACCCAAATTAGTGTATATTATTTGGTCTTTGTGAAAGTTATAGAGTCTACAATCTATGGTGCCAATCACTGAAAATTTATC
>BLSH010559378.1:479616-511057 GCA_018402905.1 Glandirana rugosa
AGGACGTTATATAACGTCCTCCCACAACAATGAGTGCCACTTGCCGACGTGTATCCACGTTACACGGTCGGCAAGTGGTTAAGGTAAAAAAAAAACCCCTCTGCGGTGCAGCTCCCCACCCCTCTAGCCAGCCCCCCTAAATACCTAAATACTTGCCTGAGCCCAGATCCATTGGCTCTCGCTGCTGCCAACCCAATGACGAGGGAGCTGGGGGTGGGGCTGAGCTGCATTATGGGATCAAGTCTGCACAAGCACCCCCCCCCCCTCCCTCCCAGCAAGCAGCTTACTAAGGAGGTACTTGAAGGGGGAGGGGCCAGGAGCACTGCCGGTGGAACCCAGAAGAGGAGGATCAGTGCTACTCTGTGCAAACCCTCACATAGCAGGTCAATTATAACATGATTTTTATTTTAGAAAAATAAGAATGTAACCTTTTTTATCACTTTACCTAATCTGGTCACAGCTGTCATTTTCCAAGTACAAGCTAAAAATTTTAAGCAGAAAACTGATTATTTTTACAGGCAACACCTGTGCTTTCTTATCCTTTCTGTTTGTGTAGATAAAGACAGATTTCTTCTTCCTCTATTATAATTTCTTTTACTAGTGATGTGGATGTGTCCACTCTTTGGATTCCACCTCTGTGTAATTCTTTATATAGCTGCTTTCTAAACGCCTCGTCTTGTAACCATAGCACCCTGAGCACACACGTTGTGAATTAAATAATGGAAGTCTTTGGTGACACAAGTTTGTTACAGAAAGTTTCCCTGTGTTATTTTATGGCCGAGCGAGACAGAATTTACAGGGAGCTGAAATCATTGTAGCTAATTAGTTGAATGGCCCTATTATTTATCCAGGGACACGTAGTACAATAATTGCTATTGCAGGTTTGAAACATCTCGGGGATATTAATTCCAGAGCCTTCATGTCATCTCAGTACAGTAAAACTTCCTAATGGTACCCTGAAGGTGCATAATCTCATTTTAAAAGTACTTCTTTTTTTTCCTGGGCGAACTGGCAGAATCTCTTTCCATAAAAAAATGGGAAAGGGGAAGAAGATAATATTTTCTTCGGAAGAAACGTTAACATTTTCTTATTATTTTTCAACGTGCGACCTTTGTCAGCCTGGATGATGGCTGTAGCAATGATGAGCAATCCCTGTTATTTCTACTAGCTCTTAAAACCCGGGATTAATGAACATGTTATTAATGTATAGGGCTAATTAGGGAATACCGTCTGCTGTGATTATATGGAAGGCTGTGTTGTCAGAGACTGACAATAGATGTTTGTCAGGTTGTGTTAAACAGGCAGGTATCTGGCTGCTGCCTGCAGTCACTCTAACCTGAGTCCTGCTTGTCTTGTGCAATCATATTTAACAGCTCATATGTTCCCTACAGGTCAGCTGGAGCCGGTCACACGACAGAGCTTCTTGGAATGGCTGTGCGTTGTTTTTATTTCTCTAACTCTTGCAGAGTATAAGCCTCATTGATTTCTCTCTAGTAACACATCTGTGTTCAGCTTCTGAACCTTCTATCACATCTCTGTGTGATTCTCAGCTCCAACTTATTTTTGTTCTTGCCTTTTCCCCCCAAAAAATTAACAGACTTCTCAGTATTCGTTGTTGTAGGGCAATCTACATTGCCCAGTGGTGGCTATGCATCAGTTTCTAAGTTTTGCCTTCTGGGCATGTATTGTATTAATTTTCCTTTGCTTGCTAAGGATTCTGTCAGGGTGCATCCATCTGTTTTCTTTAGAGTTAATTTTAGTGCTATATAGCACCATTACATTTTTTAAAATGCATGAATAAGAGTCCATTTCCAATCTCCACTTTTTGGGATTATTTTATTCAAGCATCCATGCGATAAGTACAGCCATGGTCTCCACCCAAAGCGAATACTTCCTTGACGCATTTAACCACCCAGGGCTTGATCAAAAAGATCATTACTTGTGATCAAGCCCTGTGTGGTGAAATTTGTTAAGGAAGTATTGGGCGGAGAACATGGCTGTAATTATTGCATGGATGCTTGAATAAAATAACCTGAAAAAGTGTAGATTGGAGTGCGGCCTCCATTCATTCACTTTAATGAAGAGCAGGGACAGGTTTCTTTGAGCAAGCACCCATGGATAATGTAAAGGAGTGGGTCTGGAGTGGTGCAAAGTTTCAACCATTACATTTTTTCCACACTAATCCTGGCCCCCAAAGAGCTTATAGATCAGCAGCAGCCACAGAGACACAGACTGTTTGTTTTTTCTTCAGACATGAAGGGATAGAAGAGACGATTAAATCCTTGAGTCAAGCAAGTGTTGGAGATCTGCTGTAATAAACACCTGACACTGTCAGAAATTCTACAGATATGTAAGCCTTTCCATAGAAGAGTCTAGGACTGGGCACTGTCTGACATGGCCTCTAAGCGTGTTAATAAAAGTACCGTGTGCTGAACTTTAAGGCCTCATATACATGAGCGTTATGAAAAAACGAGCTGTAACGTCGGTACCAACGCCAGGAAAAAAGTGGCATTAAAAACGCAATTTCATTAGCATTTTGCATTGGCGTTAATGTGCGTTATTGAGCGTCAGCGCTAAGTCACGTTTTGTTTAAAGAGACATCCCTCTGCTATTTTTTGACATTTTAAAACATAAAACGCCGGTGCTAAAAACATCGGTTAACATTGCTATGTCGCTAATGCGCTTTATTCAGCGTTTTGCCGACTCAGCGTTAAAAACACCATAACTCTGCAGCTTTGTAAAGGCGCAAGTCCTGCGTTAGCGCTACAGCTTAATAACGCCAACACCACTTACAGCTCAAAAATGTCAACGTGTGTATGAGGCCATTAAATAACATTGTGTGGGGTTGTTAAGCTGTAAAAACAGTTCAGAAACACGGCGTTAATATCGCCCGTGTGTATGAGGCCTTAATTCAGTCGCCTCTTTGGGTTAAGGGGGGCTTTGTTCATGTCCTGCTTTCATGTACATATTATATTGTACTCACATGGAGAATAGTGGGTCTTTTTTTTTTTTTTGCAATATTTTTACTGTTAGGTGAGAGCAAGAATAGACACAGTTTGCCCGACACCGTCATAGTAGCTGATACCAAATAGCGCTGAATCGTAGGGGTGACAACTGTAATCAAAAGTGACCATATCCCTAAGACCCCTTTCACACTGGGTTGTTTTTCAAGCACTGCAGTGCTAAAAATAGTGCCTGTACAGCATCTGAACCTCCCCCCCTCCATTCACCCCAGTGTGAAAGCCAGAGTACTTTCATACTGGGGCGGTGCGCTTGCGGGATGAGAAAAAAAGTCCTGCAAGCAGCATATTTGGGGCGGTGCGCTGGGCGGTGTATACACCGCTCCTCCACTGCCCCCTCCATTGTAATCAATGGGCGGTGCTTCCAAAGCGGCTGAACACCGTCTCTGTCACGCCGTGTAGTGGCGTTTTTAACCCCTTGTTAGTAAACCCCCTTTCGGGGGTTAAAAGCTCCCGCTCCCACCTGCATAGCGCTGCTATAATAGCGGTGAAGCGCCACTAGAACTAGCAGTGTTTTACCGCTGCCGCACCCCCCCCCCCACCCCAGTGTGAAAGTAGCCTTAGGCCTCAGTATGATCGCCTCGGGAGTGGCCCCCTGCGCAAAGCTAGCCCCAAAAGACTACAACCCTACGAAAGAGAGACAAATATAGACCAGAAAAGGAAACCAGGGGAGAAAGGGGGAAGTTATAAGAAGAAGGGGAGGAAGGAGAGAGGGAAGAAGGGGGTGGACATTCTGGACTAGAAAGCTTTGGAGGTAGCGGTCATGTGGCCCGAACAGGCCAGTTGGAGAGTGGGACTTGTAGGAAATCCATGGTTCCCATACCTTAAGAAATTTGGAGTGTGAATCTTTCAGGATACTGGACATTTGCTCATTGAGCATCAAAACGGTCATGCGCTTCTTCACCCACTAGAAGCCAACACGTGGAGTCTTCCAAGTGGGTTTTTTTTTTACCACCTTTTAGCTTTTTCCTGGGGGCAGTCAGCCAGGGCTGTTTGCCCAATACAGGCAGCGCTGATTGCTGTTTAAGAGTGCAGGTACCAGACCTTATAAGTTCACCTGTTCATAAAAAATGTAACTAACACAGTGAACTAACACTGTAAATCCTTCCCATTCCAATACTTCCTGCTGCACTGCCCATGCAGCCTTTTTTCCTTAGGGACGGTGGGATGGATCAGAGTGATTCTGATTAACTGAAACAGTCACTTGTCAGCACGTGACCAATCAGAATCACTTTGATCTGTCTCAGAAGACCACCACTTTCAAATCTTTGGATCCCTGCATCGGTTGCATGGCCAGTGAAAACGAATCATCCATGTAGGTAGGTGCAGCGGGGACAAGGGTGGGGGGGTGTACAGTCAATGTTCACCTTTTCATTTTTTGTGAACATTTGAACTTACACTTTAAAGATGGTAATACACTGATCGAAATGTATCTGCTTCAGCAGGGAGCAGCCAGATTTCAGTCAGTGTGTGGCAGTCCCCACTCAACAAAAGTCAGTCGTTTTTTCGAATGAATATGTTGCAAAATATTTCTTGATCAGTGGCTACAGCTACTGATCAGTGTATTCTGGCAATTTCCTAGCTGGGAGGATTCCCCCATCCACCTCCATCTACAGTGTATTGCCAGCTTTAATCCACAGGTTATTTTTAGGTAAGATTACTACCTTCTGCTTAAAGAGGAGTTCCAGCCATTTCAGTGTTTATCTGTGTTACATAAACTGTAGCTGCTGACTTTTAATAAACACACACTCACCTGTCCCACGGTCCAGCGATGCGGCCACCCGAAGCCTCAGATCTCTCCCTTTCCCCGGCATTGGTATCACTAGTGTGGGCACCCAACTGTGACAGCTCGTGGCTTCACAACCGAGTGCGCACTGCACATGCATGAGTCATGCTGCGTGTCCTGAATGACCGGGCAATCTTCTGGGACCTGTGAGGTTTCCCAGGTCCCAGGAGGGAGGGATAGAGGAGAACTCCCACTCAGGGACCGCGGCACTTTGAGCGGAAGTGGGAGCTGGGCACCTGTCAAAACTAGGTCTCCCCCCCCCCCCCCAAAGAAAAAAAATGACATGCCAAATGTGGCATGTCAAGAGTACTTAAAGTGGAAGTTCCACTTTTAGGTGGAACTCCGCTTTAAAGCTGAACTCTGAGGAATAGAAAAATCCTCCCTTGCCTTGGTTTTTTTTTTTTCAATTGGTCTAAAACGTCCAAAAACTTTGGGGATTCACGTTTTTGAGCGTTTTTGGACATTTTTAAGTGTTTGAAGGTTTTTACAGCTGAAAACAGTCCAAAAAAACCCTCAGCTCTTGGGTTTTTTTACAGCTCAAAAACATCACTGCTAAAAACAGTTGATAGCCTGTGTATGCATGAGCACATAGGATAACATGATGGAGGGTTTATTGACTGTAGAAAAAAATGTCTGCAGCTGAAAACAGCTGCTGAAAAACAGTCAAAAAACGTCCTGTGTGCATTAGGCCTTAAAGCAGAGCTCCGGCCTTTTTTTTTTAAATAACCCCCATGATAGTCGCAGCTTATGTGATCAAAATCGGCATATGCTGCAAATGAAAACGTTTATCAGACTTTTTTTTTTGTACTCATTGTTCCCCCCGGGATCCAGTAAGCTTCCTTCCTTAGTGTGGGCATCTGAAGCCCTCTCAGAGTTTTTGCCGGGAAATGGTGCTGCTGGGTACCCAGCATGCACCTCCTGATCTCGCGCCCGCGCATTGTAAACAAAGTGTGGCGCACTCGGTGTACCATTGCAGGTTGCCATAACAATGGCGGCATTGGAGGATGTTCCCGCCCCGTTGTTATGGCAACCTGTCAATCAAGGATGTCCATTGACTCCTGGGATTGATGACGCTAATACCCCAGGAGACAGCGGTCGGCAGGGAACGATGTACCCCGCTGCGGAGAGGTACAGTGGACATTTTTTGGCCTTAAAAGGTAATCTGCTGTAACAAAATAAAAATAGCAAACCTTAATGGCACTGAAATCAGCAACGTTGGGGGCCATATTTCTAAATAAGGTCCAATGCCATAGCCTGACTGTTTAAACTGTGTGCTGATGAGGGCCAGAAAGCTTGAAACAGCTGTAAGCAAGTTTCAATAAATGGCTTTAAAATGTAGATTGCATCTGTGCTAGAAGCTCACCAATCTGGATTCACAGTTGGCTCATGGGAATGATTTGAATATCTCCACCTTGTGTTTCCTATATGACTATTAAATCCCATGTATTTTGGATTTAATATATTATGACATATAATACTTTCATGTTAGTCATGAAATGTAGCTTTGCTTAGGTTTTACGTGTATTAAACATTTGCACTAGCTAGTGTCATTAGATCAAACTGCATCAGCAATATAGTGCTCTTGACCTCACTAACAAAATATATAGTCAGTGAAAGATGGGATCACCTTCAGGCTGAGTAGAGTCAGATTCCTCCATCCTCACTAAACTGATCCACTGATGGGCAAATCTGCTGTGGCTATTGTATTCTGAGAGCCAGCACTGCAGGCTATACAAAATACCCCAAACAGTGCCTGCATCTGATTGGATGCAAAGGGTGTTCATACAATTTTTGATTTTAAGGATGTTGGGAGGGTTCTGGCAGGGCCACCTATGGAGCGAATTTCGACAGGTTCATCGGGAATTGGGCAAGTTTGCACCGCGTATGGCCAGCTTAATACTCATGCAAGACGACATATATCATCTTATCAGCCAACACAAGAAATATTTCAAAACCAGTGTGGTTTTAGGTAAGTTTATTATTTCTAACATTAAAAACACAGCACACCTTTTATATCATTTCTTTTTTGGGGTTTTATCTTGGGAAAGAATGTATAGAATTTTTGTTCCCAGGTTTTCGGTATGTGGATTGGTTCTTATCACCTAGCAGAGAATAGCTCCATCATATTGAACAGGACAGGAAGCTGCTCTTTGTCAGCCAGAGGATGGCTATTGTACTCCTGTTCTTTTGGATGGTTCAAAGGAAAGAAAGCTTGCGTCTGGAGTCCCAGCTGCAGAAAGAATACACCAGAATGAGTCTGAGGTATTTATCACCCTACAAAGATAAAGCTGCTACTGAATGGCGGCTGTAAACACAGCAAGGAGAAAACATTTATGGCTGGCCTGCTGTGGTGTGAATTCTGTTCCTCTGCTGCTCTGTTATGTGATTGTCTCCCATGTATGCACCATGATCTGATCTCAAGATGTTCTCACAGGACAGACGGTCCCCTTCCTCTGTTGGGGGATAGCTGAGGAAGGAAAAGGGAGGAGCAGATTATTTTCACAACATCGTTTTATGGCCTAACCTGGAGCCATCTGATCAAAGAGAAGTGTCCAGCATGGGGTCATCAGATCTTCAGCTGTCTGTAGTAGTATAATCTCTATACTGCTCATAAAGCATGCTCCTACTAGATATTTATGTATCTTGTTTCATAAGAATATGATTGCATGTTTTGTGTCTGCACCGATGACAAGTGATTTGTCTCGTTTGTAGAGTAAAAACGTAAGAGTTAAAGAAAAACACAAAAATGTCCACAATTAAATATCAATGTTGTGAAAATGTTCCAGGAATGTGAAAAGTGCAAAACGTTTTAAAGATAATTCAAAGCAATTAAATTCATCTTACTCATTTGACTTGATGTGTAGTCTTAAAGCGGAGTTCCACCCAAAGGTGAAACTTCCAGTTTAAGTACTCCTCGTCCCCTGACCTGCCACATTTGGCATGTCATTTTTTTGGGGGTGAAGGCAGGTACCTAGTTTTGACAGATACCTAGCTCCCACTTCCAGGTCTGGTCGCTTTGCCACCTAGGCGACTCCTCCTCTCCCCCTAGATGACTCCTCCCTCCCTGAAAACTTTTGTGACACGTCACAGGTCCCCGAAGATTGCCTAGCCACTGACAGAGTGTAACGCAACTCGCACATGCACAGTGCGCGCCCTGCTGTGAAGCCACAAACTGTCACAGCCGGGCGCCCACACTTCCAATGCTGGTGCCACGGAGAGGCAAGAGAGAGGAGTGAGGCATCGGGCGGCCGCATCGCTGAACCGTGGGACAGGTGAGTGTCTGTTTATTAAAAGTCAGTAGCTACACTTTTTGTAGCTGCTGACTTTTAATAAACATAAAAAGAACTGGAACTCTGCTTTAAGATGGATTTATATCTATAATTTTTTAACTCACCTTGCTGGCTGAAAAAAAAACAAAAAAAAACCTGTTTCCTCCTTTAGTACAACGCCGGTAAACAAATCTCGCCATTGCGGCTGTTTGACAGCCGGCCCCTGCTGACTATCAAGACACCCACACATGTGGTGGATTCAGTTGTTTATTCAGCCAATAATTTTTTTACCCAGCTCCTTTTTCAATCGAAGGATGTTGAGTAAGAGGGCGCCAACAAAGTCACCCACTAAGTAAATTTCAGCCAGTTCTAAACTCACATAGTGTATGGCTATCTTGAAGCAGAACTTCACTATATAATTAATAAATAAAGTTTGCCCCTATGCCTCCTCCCCACCCTCTGCACTAATAATAGGGGGCTTTTCTGGGGGTTTTATGTTTCCCTGGGGATCCCACCCACTGCCAGATTAGGCATAATGTAGGATGGCTTGTACTGATCGTGCAGACCCCTAGGAAACCTCAGTCGCATATCCCAGGAGGCGGTGAACCTGGCGCATCATCTGGGACCGGGCTACCTAAACTCAAAAGAGGCAGCCGGCTGAAAAGGGCCAAGATGGTGATGCAGGACACAGACACATGAACGGTGGATCACTGCAGGACATTGCTGGTTCCACTGGGCAGGTGAAAATATATTGAATTTAACCCAGCATAACCGGTAAGTAGGATTGGGGGGGGGGGTGCAAGTTAATTAAATCCAAAAGAAAATATTTATTATATTATAGCTTACCAAGCTTAGATGTGATGGTTGTATGAGATGGTATCAATACGTTTTGAGACTAGTTTTGTAACATGCCAACAGATGGGCAGCACAAAGCTGCACGCAGTCACAGGGAGCACCGAACTTCATAAGTCAGTGTGCCAAAAGACATTGTCCTGTGTCCATCGGGAACTGTGCAACCTGTGCTATTCTGACCACGTGTGTTACCACATCTGCTATTTCATTATGGACAGCAGGTTAGAACAAACCTGAGTTTCTCGCCAGAAACAACATGATCTCAGTTCGGCACCCACCCTATTCGCCAGATTTGGCTCCTGTGGACTCTGCCCTCATCTCGAAGATGTAGATCCATCTCAAAGGTCGCAGTTTTGACACCATTGCAGAGTACCAGCGCAAATGGCAGAAGGTGCTTGACGCACTTCGAAAACTTCCAGGACACATTTCAGAAGTGGCAGGAATGCTGGGAGTGCTGTATTGATTGTGCAAGTGGACCATTTTGAAGGTGATAGTGTGTAAAGGTAGATAAATAAAGTTCAGTCTTGTAAACGGAGCTAGTCTCGAAACTTTTTGATACCACCTCGTATTTGTTTCCTTTTTTAGGCTTTTTTTCTTCTATTTTCAGCCAGTAAGTCTGCTTTTCAACAGAAAAGCTCTCTTGCAGTCACAAGGATGAGACAAACCATTTAACACTGACAGGGGTGTTTAACCGGTTCCACACTGCGCGCTGTATATTTACGGCGGCAGCGTGGGCGCGTCCCGCAATCGCCGTAAATAGGTGGCGATTCGCCCAGTCGCAGTTAGGGGGTGAGCGAGCGCTGGCAGCGGCGCGCTCTCGTGCCCAACACACTCCGGAGGAGTGTGCCCGTGGCTCGGGCGGACCCGATGTCCGTTGGCGAGCCGTGATGAGCGGCCAGAGTGAAAGAACGGGGAACCGCCGATGTAAACACAGCGGTTCCCCGCCCTGTCACTGGGATCAGTTAGATCTCTCATGCCCATGGTAGCCCAGCCACCCACAGTTAGAACACACCCAGGGAACACAGTTAACCCCTAGATCGCCCCCTGCAGGTTAACCCCTTCACTGCCAATGACCTTTATACAGTAATCAGTGGATATTTAAATTTCTGATCGCTGAATAAATGTCATTGGTGTCAAAAATGTCCGACATGTCCGCTGCACTATCGCAGTACCGCTAAAAATCGCAGATCGCTGCCATTACTATTAAAAAAATAAATAAATAAAAACCCCAGAAATGAATTGTCATCATCCGTAAACGCGGTAACTTTTGCGTAAATCAATCAATTAACGGCGATTGCGATTTTTTTTACCAAAAATATGAGGAAGAATATAAATCGGCCATAACCGATGAAAAAAAATGTTTTTTTATATTTTTTTATTTTTATTTTAATTTTAGCAAAAAGTAAGAAATATTGTTTTTTTTTTTTTTTTGCTAAATTGTCGCTCTTTCTTTGTTCATAGCGGCGATCAGAAATGACGCAGCGGTGATCAAATACCACCAAAAGAAAGCTATATTTGTGGGAAAAAAAGGACGCAAATTTCGTTTGGGTACAATGTCGCATGACCACGCAATTGTCAGTTAAAGCGATGCAGTGCCGAATCGCAAAAAGTGCTCTGGTCTTAACCTGGTAAATCCTGCCGGGGGTGAAGTGGTTAAATAGATCAGTATTTATTTGTGTAAAGCCTTTATCCCAAAAGGAAAAAAACCTGTTTGCCCTGATTATAAAGTATCAGCTGGAGTTCAGCTTCAATTTGTTACTGTATTTAAATTTGCTAAGGTAATTAGGAGATACAGCTTAAATTTCTCCACAGGGCTTATTACCCCACAACGGCTGGCCCATATCTACCCTTCCAGGGACTTGTTATGCCCTAGATGTAGGACTGAAGAGGGTTCATTCTGGCAAATGGTCTGGTCCTGCCCCAAACTCCGGAGGTATTGGGAGGAGGCGGTAGCCTTTTTGGGTGATCTCAGCGGTGTGCATATACCTAGAGACCCGCTGGTCATTCTGCTGAGTCACCTGGGAGAAGTGGAGGGGGACAGATATGTTAAACTATGTATTACTTTTTCCCTGTTCTACGCCAGACGAGAGATCCTGCTCAAGTGGAAATCGGTGGATCCCCCCTATGAGTCACTCCTGGAAAGCTTCAGTCAACTCCCCCCTCCCCCTCTATAGGCTCACGTATGAAAGTAGGCAATGCCCAGCCAAGTTCAACAAGGTATGGCCCAGCTGGATAGATGCCAGTGGGTAGTACACATCATGGTGGTGGAGAACTAGGCGCTTTGGTTGCTGGTTCCCTCTTCCTTTCTCGATTGCCCCTAAAGACTTAGCTATGGTGGCGCATCTCTCCCCCCCCCCCCCCCCCCAGGTTTACCTCTCAAAGTCACTGGGAGCCGTATACTCCCTCAGGTTCCAACCAATCTTAGCAGGACCTCTTGTCAGCTTGAGCAGTTGGCCGGTAGAGATATTATGAACTAACTGTCTTTTTGTACCCTTCTGTTGCTAAGGCTGACTGCAGGGGGCTCTTCCCCGTGGGGTTGTTCATGAGAATTCTGTACTAAATATTTCAATGTGTACTGTAACTTTTCTCTGTACATGCCCTGATTGTAATGCTGCTTTGTTCAATAAACTTTCTGTTAAAAAAAAAAATTGCTAGTACATCTAACACCCCCCCCCCAACTAACAATGCTACTGTCAAAAGGTGCTCCCTTTGTGCCTTCATCCAGAGAGGGGGCACTCTAATACAGGAGGTGTGTTACTGAAAACAGACGGAAAAAATCCCAAGGATAGAAAATAAATGCAGTCACCACGTCGAATGATTGCTACGTTGCAATATATTACATTTATGGTTTTTGGTTTAATATCGCTTTAAGTTCTCTATTAAAGGTGGCCTCAAATTAACCGTTTTCTGTGATTCGAGTCAAAAGTGGGTGGCCCTGCACTACCGGCTTGACAAACTTTGATTGAGAAATCTAAGAAGTCAGACAGTAAAAGAGTTGGCTGATCAGTGACTACAGACAATCAGCTGCAGTCACTGTTCAGGTCAGAATACAAAGCTGGTCATACATAGGTGTCTCTTTGGGTTCTGATTTCTGTGACTAGGCCGGAAATTTGAACCATGGATGGGCCTGCCAACACCACCAAACTAGAAAAACTTTGAAAAATTAAAGGATTTGGGAGGAAAAAAGCTGCCTGGCCAGCGACTACAGCTACAGTCCCTGTTTTGGTTGTTCTGAAAGTTGCAGGTCAACATACAGTAGCTGGTAGCGGGATATTAGTCCATCTATGCTGTTGGGCTGAATAAGAAAAATCTTCCATGTATGGTCAACTTTATTAATTCCTTTGCGACACTACACTGTGGATAATACTAATACATTGGCTTTTTGCATAAGTGTGGTTATCAGTAATTTGACCAATCTGAAATTTTGAAGCTTTGTAGGTCTTTCAATTTTTTATTGTTTAAAATGTGCATACCTGAACCCATGTATACTCTGTTACAAAGTGCACAATGTTATTTGTTTGACTCTTATGTATTGTATTTTAGATAGGAAAAGTAATACTTTAACCACTTAGCGACCGCCCCATTGTAGCTTTACTGCTACAGGGCAGTCGCCCTGCGCAGAATCACTTGTGTACATATATATATATATATATATATATATATATACACAGTATCTCACAAAATTGAGTACACCCCTCACATTTTTGTAAATATTTTATTATACCTTTTCATGTGACAACACTGAAGAAATTATGCTTTGTTACAATGTGAAGTAGTCAGTGTACAGCTTGTATAACAGTATAAATTTGCTGCCTCCTCAAAATAACTCAGCACACAGCCATTCATGTCCAAACCGCTGGCAACAAAAGGTGTGTACACCCCTAAGTGAAAATGTCCAAATTGTGCTCAAAGTGTCAATATTGTGTGCGGCCTCCATTATTTTCCAGCACTGCCTTAACCCTCTTGGGCATGGAGTTAACCAGAGCTTCACAGGTGGTTATTATTATCCAGGATTTATATAGCGCCAACAGTTTTCGCAGCGCATGGGGGCAGACAGTACAATTACAATATAAATCAATACAGGAGGAATCAGAGGGCCCTGTTCGCTAGAAGGGAGGGTCAAGATGGACAAAAGGTAATAACTGTGGGGGATGAGCTGATGGAGAAAATGAGAATGCAGTTGTTAGGTGTAGGTAGGATAGCCTTCTCTGAAGAGGAGGGTTTTTAGGGATCTTCTAAAAGATAAGAGTAGAAGATAATCAGACATTTTGGGGTAAGGCGTTCCATAGGATTGGAGAGGCTCTGGAAAAGTCCTGGAGGCGAGCATGGGAGGAGGTGATGAGGGAGCTAGAGAGCAGGAGATCTTGAGAGGAACGAAGAGAACGAATAGGTTGGTATTTAGAGACCAGGTTAGTGATGTAGTTGGGGGCTAAGTTGTGGATGGCTTTGTAAGTAGTTGTTAGTATTTTGATAGTATTTTGAATTTAATTAGTTGGGTGAGTGGAAGCCAGTGGAGGGATTGACAGAGAGGAGTAGCAGAAACAGAGCGATTGGTAAGGTGGATAAGTCTGGCAGCACTATTCATGATGGATTGGAGGGGGGATAGCCTATGTAGAGGTAAGCCAATGAGAAGGGAGTTGCAGTAGTCGAGACAAGAGATGACCAGGGAGTGGATTAAGAGCTTTGTTGTGTCGTTGGTTAGTAAGGGGCGTATTTTGGAGATGTTGCGGAGGTTGAGGTGGCAAGATTTGGGCAGTGATTGGATGTGGGGCTTAAAGGAGAGTTCAGAGTCCAGAACTACACCTAGGACCTTGGCATGCGGGGATGGGCTTATAGTTGTGCCATTGATTTTGACAGAGAGATCAGGGGAAGGGGCATATGGAGGAGGAAAAATTATAAGTTTGGTTTTGGATAGATTGAGTTTGAGGAAGTGGTATGACATCCAGGCTGATATATCTGTTAGTAAATTAGTTATACGCGAGGAGACGGCAGGAGTGTTCTGAGGGGTAGAGAAATAGATTTGGGTGTCGTCAGCATAGAGGTGGTATTGGAAGCCATGGGAGGCTATCAACTGACCCAGGGAGGAGGTGTAGATTGAGAATAGGAGCGGTCCAAGGACAGAACCTTGGGGGACCCCAGCAGAGAAAGGAAGAGGAGAGGAGGAAGTTGAATTGTAAGTAACACTAAAGGTGAGGTTGGATAAGTAGGAGGAGAACCAGCGAAGAGTACAATCACGGAGACCAAAAGTGTGGAGTTTTTTGAGGAGGGGGTGGTCAACAGTATCAAAGGCAGCAGAGAGGTCCAGGAGTAGGAGTACAGAAAAGTGTCCATTGGTTTTGGCCGTTAGTAGATCGTTTGTTAGTTTTAGGAGAGCAGTTTCTGTGGAGTGTTGAGGACAAAAAACAGACTAAAGGGGGTCAAGAAGGCCATTATCAGCAAGGTGGTCGCAAAGTCGGTTGTAGACCAGACGTTCAAGGAGTTTGGATAAAAAGGGGAGCAAGGAGATGGGGCGGTAGTTGTCAAGATTGGATGGATCCAGGGAGGGCTTTTTAAGTATGAGGCTAACTAATGCATGTTTTAGAGAGTTGGGATAGATGCCAGAAGAGAGGGAAAGCTTGAAGATGTGGGTTAGAGAGTGTAGCATAGAGCCAGAGGGTGAACACAGCATTTGCGAGGGAATAGGATCCAGAGGGCAGGTGGTGAGATGGACATTGGCAAGTAGTTTAGCAACCTCGTCTATAGTGGTGGGGTTGAGAGAGGGAAGTAATGATTGAACCTGCTCGTATGAAGTGTGAAGTGTAGAGGGTATCTGAACAGCAGAGATCTCCTTGCGAATTGTATCAATCTTCAGTTTGAAGTGATTGGCGATCTCTTGGGCAGTGAGTGAGTTGGTTGGTGGAGGGCGAAGTAGAGAGTTGAAGGTAGAGAACAGTTGACGGGGATGGGATGATAAGTTTCTAATGAGGGTGATAAAATAGGTCTGCTTGGCCAGGAGGAGGCTGGATTTGTATTTTTGGAGGGCAGTTTTGTATTGGTTGAAGTCTTTCTGAGACTTAGTCTTACACCACAGGCGCTCCTGAGCACGGCTGTGTTTTTTCAGACTTCTAGTATCATCTGTTTGTCAAGGTTGAAGGGGTCGGGGCCTGATTCTGTGAGTAGTGAGGGGGGCCAGTGAGTCCATTGAGGCTAGAAGTGAAGTGTTGTAGACAGAAGTGGCTAGTTCGGTGCAGGATAGGGGTGAGATTTTGTCATATAAGTCATCAGTAGCAGAGTAGAGAATAGAAGGTTGCCATTGGAGTCCTCTTTCACTCCTCCGTGACGACATCACGGAGCTGGTGGATGTTAGAGACCTTGCGCTCATCCACCTTCTGTTTGAGGATGTCCCACAGATGCTCAATAGGGTTTAGGTCTGGAGACATGCTTCGGCAGTCCATGATCTTTACCCCCAGCTTCTTTAGCAAGGCAGTGGTCGTCTTGGAGGTGTGTTTGGGGTCGTTATCATGTTGGAATACTGCCCTGTGACCCAGTCTCCCAAGGGATGGGATCATTCTCTGCTTCAGTATGTCACAGTACATGTTGGAATTCATGGTTCCCTCAATGAACTGTAGCTCCCCAGTGTCGGCAGCACTCATGCAGTCCCAGACCATGACACTCCCACCACCATGCTTGACTGTAGACAAGACACACTTGTCTTTGTAATCCTCACCTGGTTGCCGCCACACAAGCTTGGCACCTTCTGGACTAAATAAGTTTATCTTGGCCTCATCAGACCACAGACCATGGTTCCAGTAATGTCCTTAGTCTGCTTATCTTCAGCAAACTGCAGGCTTTCTTGTGCATCATCTTTAAAAAAGGCTTCCTGCAGACAAATTTGATGCAGTGTGTGACGTATGGTCTGAGCACTGACAGCCTGACCCCCCCACCCCTTCAACCTCTGCAGCAATGCTAGCAGCACTCATATGTCTATTTCCCAAAGAAAACCTCTGGATATGACGCTGAGCATGTGCACTCAACTTCTTTGGTCGATCATGGCGAGGCCTGTTCTGAGTGGAACCTGTCCTGTTAAACCGCTGTATGATCTTGGCCACCATGCTGCAGCTCAGTTTTAGGGTCTTGGCAATCTTCTTATAGCGTAGGCCATCTTTATGTAGAGCAGCAATTCTTTTTTTTTCAGATCCTCAGAGAGTTCTTTGCCATGAGGTGTCATGTTGAACTTCCAGTGACCAGTATGAGAGAGTGAGAGCAATAACACCAAATGTAACACACCTGCTCCCGTTCACACCTGAGAACTTGTAAAACTAACGAGTCACATGACACAGGAGGGAAAATGGCTAATTGGGCCCAATTTGGACATTTTCACTTAGGGGTTTACTCACTTTTGTTGCCAGCGGTTTAGACATTAATGGCTGTGTGTTGAGTTATTTTGAGGGGACAGCAAATTGACACTGTTATACAAGCTGTACACTCACTACTTTACATTGTAGCTAAGTGTCATTTCTTCAGTGTTGTCACATGAAAAGATAGAATAAAATCTTTACAAAAAGGTTAGGGGTGTACTCACTTTGGGATACTGTGTGTGTGTATACACTATATATATACGTGATTCTGCATCTCCAGGTAGGGTGCGCACCCATACACTGGGCTGTGCACATGCCGATCACTGCGTCCCGGCCAGTGATTGACCGCCAGCATCCAGCGATTGGCTCTCTGGACACAGGTCTGTGAATGTAAACAGCACAGAGCTGTGTTCAGTGACAGAGGATCTAGTGTTTTTTTCATTCCCTGCTAGTCAGGGAATAAAAACCACTAGATCCACAGTAAAAGCAGCACACACAAACACGTTGGGTACATATTCAACCCCTTGATCACTGTAGATGTTAACCCCTTCCTGTCCAGTGTCAATACAGTGACAGTGCATATTATTCGCACTGATTACTATAATAATAGCACTGGTGATGTCGGTGGTAAGTATTCCCCCCCCCCCCCCAGCGTCAATGTCAGATTGACCACCGCAGTATTGCAGTCCCATTAGAAATCGCTGCCATTACTAGTATTAAATAAATAAAAATTCCAGTATATATCCCATAGTTTATAGACGCTATAACTTTCACACAAACCAATCAATATACACTTTTTTATTTTTACCAAAGTCATGTAGCAGAATATATTTTGGCCAAAATGTATTAAGAGGTTTGATTTTTTTTGTTTTTTTGTTTTATAGCAGAAAGTAAAAAATATTGTTTTTTTTTATATATATATATATATATATATATATATAATACCATCAAAAAAAAGCTATTTGTATGACAAAAAAAGAGATAAATTCTGTTTGAATACAGCATTGCATGACCGTGCAATTGTCCGTTAAAGTAACGCAGTGCCATATCACAAAAAATGGCCTGGTCATGAAGGGGGGCAAATCTTCCTGAGGGCAAGTGGTTATTACATAGAATCTAAAGCTTTTCATTTTATGTTCACAAATATCAGAGTCTTCTTCTTGAAGGGACATTAGACTGTAAGCACCCTTGGACCTGGAAAAATGTGATTATTAGTGATTATGTGTACTTATGTAATGATGACCTTTTGAATCCGCTTTACAAAACTATAGCTAGTGAAAAGGAAGTAACTTGCCAGTATGCTTGAGGACATGTTACAATTGCTTGCACTTTACATGCCCTAATAATTTTGCTCACCATAAACCTAATTTTGCACCCGTTCTGTGGCTTATGTTAGGGTATTCCAGATATAGATGAGCTGTAGCTTTTTTCCAGCTACAGTTTTTGTATCAGGGTATCTCTAAAAGCAATTTCCCACCGATTGCTTGGGACACATGAATGACCATGTTGCAAACCATATTCTTGAGCTACTCTGCTAAAGTATATGCAAGCAAAGTGCAATAACCTGTAAGGATAAGACCCCCCCACAGGTTAACTTTTCTTATAACCACCTCTTACCTTTTCTACTGGGTTGAGTTCAAATAGCAAATTCTCACCTGCCCAGCATATCCAGCATTAAATTGCTGTGATCTGCCATTGCACAGCAGGTCCCATGCCACCATCTTTATATCTTTGGGAGCTGGCTTTCTCTTCTTGCAGCCAGCATCCCAGTGGTGAATATGTGTGTGAGCCGCTCAGGCTGTATGGGAATGAAGTCCTGTGCCCACTGCTTTGAGTGCTGACCAGAAGGGAGCTCGTCTATGCTCCAGGGAATGGTAGAGACTGACTAGGTGTCCCGGGAGCTGCACAACAAGTCAAGATCTGCTGTATGGCAGTCTCAGCCTAGACCAACAACAGGCCACAGACCCAACGCGTTTCACTCCGCCCACGAGAGCCACCCCCATGAGTAAGCGCCGGTATTAGGAGTGAAATGCGCGGGGTGCGTGGCCTGGTGGGGGTCCAGTCTGAGACTGCCATGCACTACCATACAGCAGGTCTTGATTGCCTTGTCACTCTCCCCAGTGGTGGGCCGCAGGGTCCACCCTCCCTGCCATGCTTTGTATGCTGACGCCTCCTGGGATATCTGATGTGGATATCCCAGGAAATTGCTGAAGGGGGGTATGATGAGAATGGAAAGAGGGGGGCTTGCCAAAAAGTAAGCAAAAAAAAAAGACATTTATGATTGTAGAGAGGGGGATTCAAAAGACCCAAAGTGCTTTAAGGCAATGAAGGTAAGATCTAGATTGCACTTTAAAGAACACAGAATATTCCCATCACATTCATTCTTGGAAATGGCCTGAAGTAGTACATCTATATCGCCAGCACACCATGGATCTTGGATGTTATTTTGAAGATCTATAGTGTGCTGGCAATCAGTGGGGGCCCGTCATTAGGGGGTGCACAGAGGGCCGCCCCTCGAGCTTTTGACCAAAAAAATACCCCCCAAAAAGTTGTCACTTTAAGAGTGTCCAGGCACCGGACACACAGCACTCTATGGGAGGGATATCTCTCTCTCTGTCCTGTGTTGCTGGGGCTGTATACTCTGTCCTGTGATGCTGGGGCTGTATACTCTGTCCAGCGATGCTGAGCTGTATACTCCTGACACTATGGGTGGAAGCTAGTGGAATACAGGGGGCAAAGTGGGTGGATTCTATAAGGGGTGGGGCTTATGAGAAGTGGGAGGGGTCAAAAAGGAGGGGCAGGGGTCTGACCCCCCATCCTAAAACTTCACCAGCCGCCACTGCTGGCGTTCAGACGCAAGTTCAGAGGCACTTGAAATGCCAAATGCCTGTAACAGCTTGTAAACGTGCCTAAACGCCTAACTCGCATTTAGCAGCGTTTCGTTGGGAGGCGTTTGTCATTAAAAAAAAAATGCTTCTAGACGCGAACGCGACAAAACGCTGCTAAACGCGGAATGTAAACCGCGATTAAACGGCTGTTTTAAGCGTCGGTTTCTAGCTGTTTATAAAATTGTTCAGGGAGGTTGAAAAAGCATCCCGTGTAAATGTAGCCTTAAAAGTGATAGTTGCTGCCACACTGTTTATTCCTACACCATCAATCAATGAATACCTTTTTAAGAAGTCACGAAACGTATCAGGGCAGTGCCTAGTAACCTCATCACGCCTACCCGGAAGTGCTGCTGAATATGCTGGATTAGGTGATGTGGGAGTCTGAGCCTTAAGGGAACATTATACCTCATTATACAACAGTGTTTTAAGGTGGGGCACTACTATTTCAGTGCACTTTACATGTGAGTGCGACTTATTTACTTCTTTTAATAAAGGTCTTCGTGTTTTCTATGATAATACACTAAGCCAGGTTCTTGTTTGAGTGGATTAGCTCTGGAGATTGTTTGGTACTGGAAGGATATACCCAAGAATCATTGAGGAGAAACTTGCTAAGTGGAGTGGGGCGGTGCCCTGGAGTAAACCCCTTAAAGGGGAACGCGCATCTGCACTGTTTTTAGCTAAATATGCCCATTTATTAAGATCAGAGCGGAGTGTGAATGGTGGTGGGATCCTTTTCTTTTACGCATATTAAGGACCCATGAATACTGCACACAGCACAGTACTGAGTTGAACCACATTTAAAGGGACTATAGTTTTGGATATTTTCCTGGTCACCAGATGTTTCTTTGATATTGTGTAGTATATGGTTATATGTATATGTGATGGTACATCATTTTTAAGATACATTAATTGGAAGCAGGATCACTTTAAGTACATATAAAGGTCACATACGTTGTTTTTGTATGCACATTAATGCATGCGTTTTGAAATGCGAACGTTTGAACTTTATGATTAGCTAATTGCTTGACACTTTTTGCTTGTTCGTTGGCAATATAAACTCACAGGCCACTTTATTAGGTACACCTGTTCAAACCGAGCATCAGAATGGGGAAGAAAGGGGATTTAAGTGACTTAGAACATGGAATGGGTGATTGGTGCCAGACAGGCAGGTCTGAGCATTTCGAAAACTGCTGATCTACTGCGTTTTTCACGCACAACCATCTCTAGGGTTTACAGAGAATGGTCATAAAAAGAGAAAATATCCAATAAGCGGAAAATATCCAATAAGCAGAAGTTGGATGAAAATGCCTTGTTGATGTCAGAGGAGAATGGGTACACTAGTTCGAGATGATAGAAAGGCAACAGTAACTCAAATAACCACGCGTTACAACCAAGGTATGCAGAATACAATCTCTAAAAGCACAACACATCGAACCTTCAAGCAAATGGGCTACAGAAGTAGAAGACCACACCGGGTGTTACTCCTGTCAGCTTAGAACAGCAAACTGAGGCTACAATTCGCACAGACTCACCAAAAGTAGACAATAGAAAATTGAAAAAACGTTGCCTGGTCTGATGAGTCTCAATTTCAGCTGCCACATTCAGATAGTAGGGTCAGAATTTGGAGTAAACAACATGAAAGCATGGACCCATCCTGCCTTGTATCAACTGTTCAAGCTGGTGGTGTAATGGTGTGGAGAATATTTTCTTGGCACACTTTGGGCCCTTTAGTACCAATTGAGCATTGTTTATATGCCACGGCCTACCTGAGTATTGTTGCTGACCATGTCCATCCCTTTATGACTACATGTTCTGTCTTTAAGGCCCCTTTCACAGGCCGCGTCCATTTGTGGGGTCTGTTTTGCTCAGCGGGGATCGCTCCGCTGATCCCCGCTGAGCCGGCGGGTGACAGAGACAGATCTGTCAGAGCGACGCTCTCCTCTATGGGAAATCTGATGACAACAGACTGTCTGTCCGTTGTCAACCGATCCGTTCCCCAGACGGATGGAAAAATAGGGTTTCCATCTGTCGGACTTTACGGTGCAGGATCGGATCAGAGTGTGGCAGGTGTCAGCGGACATGTCACCGTTGACATCCATCGCTCCATAGAGGAGAAATGGAGTGTCCGTTCAGGTCCGCCTAAAAAAAGGGCAGGCAGACCTGAACGGAACGGCCGTGTGAAAGGGGCCTAAAGAAAATACCCAGTTGATTGTCTTTGGTTACTGCACTTTGATAATAGCCTGTTAGGTGCCACATCATTTATTGGTACTATATCAGAAACCTAATATTGAATAAGCTCAAATGTCTGGTTAGGAAGAAAGCAAGTTTTAACTTGGGAAAATAAAGCATATTCATGGCCGGCAGTCATATAGAGAAGAGTCTGTATGCAATAGCAGAAAGACTACATTTTTTACTCTCTGTTGCTGGTGTTTCTCTTACAGTCTCCCTCTGCTGGTGTCCCTTTGCTATGTCTGTCTCTTTCCCTACCTTACTTTCACTGTGTGTTTGTAGTAATCTCTAGAAGGTGAAGAATAAAACATAGGCACCACTCACTTTCCTGATGGACTTCTCATTGCTTTTTCTGGAGAGGTTTGTTCCTTTATAAACTCTTAGATTTTGGTTGACATTGCTTTTCTGTCAGCCCTGGGTACGCTTTGCTAGTATTCCTGTGTCAGGCTATTACTGCCTGATTGTATTTGCAGTAAAGAGAGAAAATGGGGGCCATAAATCTGCAGACTGAGATTCAGGGCTCTGCTGCTGTTTCCGTTGTTCCCCTGCGGCTGAATTATATTCCTAGGAGAAACCCTGTCACACTTACCAGGATAAACCTTTCCTTTTCATGGTGACAAGCTGCGTGGATTGTAAAAGAAAGAGGAATTCCCAATGCTTAAAGGGAATCTGTCATCCTTATTATTATATTTTGGTTTAAACCTATTCAAATATATGCTGTTAATTTGGGCTGTTAAAATATATAATAATAGTTTTTAATCAAGCGTAAAAAAACTATAGGCGTTTGTTAAATTAGTTTATTACATATGTACTGTATATGTTGCTCTCAAAAGTGGATATATGGGGTGTAATCTTTAACATCACATTACGTTAAAATGTTCCTGATTACACCTATCTCGTTGCATAAAAGCAACAGCACATTCAGTAAAAACACAAGCAGTAAAGTTTGCCTTAAAATTTGTGGATGTGCTTTCTGGTGTGATATCTGATATAGTGTGTATTCTCATGGTTGCAAATCATATATCTACACTGAGCAAAATTATAAACGCAACACTTTTGTGTTTGCCCCTGTTTATCATGAGCTAAATGCAAAGATCTACGACTTACGAAATATTGTTCACAAATCTGTCTAAATCTGTGTTATGGCCTGTACACACTATCCGAAAATCGTACAAAAAATCCCGCTTTCGAATCGATAGTACAATAATCGGATCGTTAGTACAGAGCTTTCGAGAGCCGATCATGACAGTACATCTGATATTATTAGATCAGACAAACACAAAAAAAAATTCTCGTACGATACCAGATTGGATGATCGGAAATGCGCAGTTTTACTGTACTGAGGGGGGTCCGAAAACCAGTCAGTATCTGGTGTGACCACCATTTGCCTCACGCAGTGCAGCACATCTCCTTCGCATAGAGTGGATCAGGTTGTTGATTGTGGCCTGTGGAATGTTGGTCCATTCCTCTTCAATGTCTGTGCGAAGTTGCTGGATATTGGCAGGAACTGGAACACGCTGTAGTATACGCCGATCCAGAGCAATCCCAAACATGCTCAATGGGTCACATGTCCAGTGAGTATGCTGGCCACGCAAGAACTGGGATGTTTTCAGCTTCCAGGAATTGTGTACAGATCCTTGCAACATGGGCCGTGTATTATCATGCTGCAACATGAGTGGATAGTCTTGGAAAAATGGCAGAACAATGAACCTCAGGATCTCGTCACGGTATCTCTGTGCATTCAAAATGACATCAATAAAATGCACCTGTGTTCGTTGTCCATAGGATACGCCTGCCCATGCCATAACCCCGCTGCCACCATGGGCCAATCGATCCGCAACGTTGACATCAGCAAACCACTTGCCCACACGATGCCATACACGCTGTCTGCCATCTGCCCTGTACAGTGAAAACCGGGATTCATCCGTGAAGAGAACACCTCTCCAAAGTGCCAGACACCATTGAATGTGAGCATTTGCCCACTCAAGTCAAATACGACGACGAACTGCAGTCAGGTCGAGACCCCGATGAGGACGACGAGCATGCCGATGAATCTCCCTGAGACGGTTTCTGACAGTTTGTGCAGAAATTCTTTGGTTATGTAAACTGATTGTTGCAGCAGCTGTCCGGGTGGCTGGTCTCAGAAGATCTTGGAGGTGAAGATGCTGGTTGCGGAGGTCCTGGGCTGGTGTGGTTACACGTGGTCTGCTGTTGTGAGGCCGGTTGGATGTACTGCCAAATTCTCTGAAACGCTTTTGGAGATAGCTTGTGGTAGAGAAATGAACATTCAATTCAAGGGCAACAGCTCTGGTGGAAATTCCTGCAGTCAGCATGCCAATTGCACACTTCCTCAAAACTTGCGACATTTGTGGCATTGTGCTGTGTGATAAAACTGCACATTTTAGAGTGGCCTTTTATTGTGGCCAGCCTAAGGCACACCTGTGCAATAATCATGCTGTCCAATCTGCATCTTGATAAGCCACACCTGTGAGGTGGACGGACTATCTCAGCATAAGAGAAGTGCTCACTAACACAGATTTAGATAGATTTGTGAACAATATTTGAGAGAAATAGGCTTTTTGTGTACATAGAAAAAGTCGTAGATCTTTGAGTTCAGCTCATGATTAATAGGGGCAAAAACAAAAGTGTTGCGTTAATAATTTTGCGCAGTGTTTGTGTGTGTATATATTAGTATATATATAGTTTCCTGATTATCCTCAAAATACTCATACCATCAAGAGGAGTGGAACTCTGGATAGCTAAAGCAGACCCATGCCCCTCATTATTTACACACACACATATTAATATATATATATATATATATATATATATACATACAGTCAGGTCCATAAATATTGGGACATCGACACAATTCTAATCTTTTTGGCTCTATACACCACCACAATGGATTTGAAATGAAACGAACAAGATGTGCTTTAACTGCAGACTTTCGGCTTTAATTTGAGGGTATTTACATCCAAATCAGGTGAACAGTGTAGGAATTACAACAGTTTGTATATGTGACTCCCACTTTTTAAGGGACCAAAAGTAATTGGACAATTGGCTGCTCAGCTGTTCCATGGCCAGTTGTGTGTTATTCCCTCATTATCCCAATTACAAGGAGCAGATAAAAGGTCCAGAGTTAATTTCAAGTGTGCTATTTGCATTTGGAATCTGTTGCTGTCAACTCTCAATATGAGATCCAAAGAGCTGTCACTATCAGTGAAGCAAGCCATCATTAGGCTGAAAAAACAAAACAAAACCATCAGTGAGATAGCAAAAACATTAGGTGTGGCCAAATCAACTGTTTGGAACATCATTAAAAAGAAAGAACGCACCGGTGAGCTCAGCAACACCAAAAGATCCAGAAGACCACGGTAAACAACTGTGGTGGATGACCGAAGAATTCTTTCCCTGGTGAAGAAAACATCCTTCACAACAGTTGGCCAGATCAAGAACACTCTCCAGGAGGTAGGTGTATGTGTGTCAAAGTCTTTAATCAAGAGAAGACTTCACCGGAGTGAATACAGAGGATTCACCACAAGATGTAAACCATTAGTGAGCCTCAAAAACAGGAAGGCCAGATTAGAGTTTGCCAAACAACATCTAAAAAAGCCTTCACAGTTCTGGAACAACATCCTATGGACAGATGAGACCAAGATCAACTTGTACCAGAGTGATGGGAAGAGAAGAGTATGGAGAAGGAAAGGAACTGCTTATGATCCAAAGCATGCCACCTCATCAGTGAAGCATGGTGGTGGTAGTGTCATGGCGTGGGCATGTATGGCTGCCAATGGAACTGGTTCTCTTGTATTTATTGATGATGTGACTGGTGACAAAAGCAGCAGGATAAATTCTGAAGTGTTTCGGGCAATATTATCTGCTCATATTCAGCCAACTGCTTCAGAACTCATTGGACGGCGCTTCACAGTGCAGATGGACAATGACCCGAAGCATACTGCGAAAGCAACCAAAGAGTTTAAGGGAAAGAAGTGGAATGTTATGCAATGGCCAAGTCAATCACCTGACCTGAATCCAATTGAGCATGCATTTCACTTGCTGAAGACAAAACTGAAGGGAAAATGCCCCAAGAACAAGCAGGAACTGAAGACAGTTGCAGTAGAGGCCTAGCAGAGCATCACCAGGGATAAAACCCAGCGTCTGGTAATGCCTATGCCTTCCAGACTTCAGACTGTAATTGACTGCAAAGGATTTGCAACCAAGTATTAAAAAGTGAAAGTTTGATTTATGAGTGTTAATCTGTCCCATTACTTTTGGTCCCTTAAAAAGTGTGAGGCACATATACAAACTGTTATAATTCCTACACTGTTCACCTGATTTGGATATAAATACCCTCAAATTAAAGCTGAAAGTCTGCAGTTAAAGAACATCTTGTATGTTTCATTTCAAATTCATTGTGGTGGTGTGTAGAGCCAAAAAGATTAGCATTGTGTCGATGTCCCAATATTTATGGACCTGACTATATATATATATATATATATATATATATATATATATATTATAAAATGTGTGTGTGTAAATAATGAGGGGCATGGGTCTTCTTTAGCTATACAGAGTTCCATACCTCTTGATGGTATGAGTATTTTGAGGATAATCAGGAAAATATAATGTAGTAATGTAGTTTTCCAAAGCAGATCTTTCTCAGCTGTTTTGCAAATCTATCCTCCTGTTATGTAAAATGTACAATGTTTTGTGGAATGTAAATTACACCAAATCAAATTATCGCTTTATTTTGCCTTGCATGACAGTTATTTCCTCCATTATATTCTCTGCTGTTTAATACCCATTGCTTCATGGTATGCCCTTTGGCAACATTTAATGCTCTATGAAACTTTGCAGATTTAAAAAGGCTCTTTTGCAAAATTTGCCCTGTGACCCATAATGCTCTAATCATGCCCCAGGTGGTATTTTGATTTACAGTGTGTTAGTTAAGATGCTTTTAAAATTACCCCTTGCGCCATTATTTTTTAAGCTTGGTTAAAACTTGTTTTAGCCACATGGATAGAATGTATATTGCGTTACACAGATGAATTGTCATTATCTTATTTTGTTTTTATATGTGGTATTGCAGAGCAAGGATACTTGAGATTGGCCCTCATCAGTGCTGGGACAAGGTTATCTAGAGCCCAGGGCGAACATGTCAAACTGCGCACACCCCCTTCCCCCTCAAGATGTATAAGCATTATGTGTCCACAGACCCCCCCCCCCCCCCACAATAAAAAGAGTACTAATCTGCATGCTTACCTAAGCATAAATTCCTCCCAGTACAAATCCGTCTCCCTGTTGAAATTGCTATTCCCCCCAAAAAGTTCACCTCTCCTATAACAAATCCTCTACTCTTATATTTCCCCTCTGAGTACACATCCCCCCACTCCAAATCCCCCTCCTAGCACAAATTCACCCCCTAAATTTTCCCTCCAACCACAAATACCCCACAAAAAAAAATCCACCGTATCACCTCTTCTAGCACAAAGCCCCCAAATTCCCTCGCTTAGCACAAATTCTCTAACCCCATCTCTCTTCCCAACCCAAATCCCCCTAATTCACCGCTCCTAGCAATTTTTCCCCTTACTGCCCCCCCCCAATTGCCCCTCCCAACACAAATCCCCCCCACACATCTCATGAAACGACAGTGCCCAGGGCAGCCTCTCCTCCTGCCCACCCCTTGCCCCTGCCATGGTCCTTAGTGGTTGCATGTAGGCCAGGCTGTATAAAGAATATGTTAAATCGACTGTAAACCCTCTCCTATACCCAGTGAAGTGAAAAGCCTCAGATGATACACAGAGATTAAACAAATACTCCTACATAAGTTTTATGTGTATATCTGCTGTCTTTCCCTTTCTATACTCTTTGGAAAGTGCAGCTCCTGTTAGAAATCTTGTTTCCTCATTCAGCAGTGGGGGTGGAGTCTGGGCTTACACTGTGTGAGAGCTGATTGGAGGAAAGGCACACACCCCCACTCCACATAGGCATAGGAATGAAGGAACACACAGAGCTGTACTGGGAATAGACAAGCTCTCTGCTTATCTACCTCTAAACTCCCTCCCCGACACAAATTTTAAGCTGCTATTATCTCGTGTGTCAGAAGTGACTCTGCTTATAACAGAGAAATGGAGCAGCAGAAAATAACGGCACTTAGAGCTTTGGAGAAAGATAAATAAAGACTACAGATATGTGCTTAGGTCAAATTTCATGAATGGGGTTTACAACCACTTTAACTTTCACTGTTCATAATGTGTAAAGGGCAGCTACATGTACTGCTAGCATACCACCCAGTGTCAAACTGAGTTCAAAAGCTGATTTTTTTTTCTCTACAGTTAAATGCCAAAAAATTATAATCACTGTAGTTATGGGGAATTACTAGAGTCTAGTACATAATAAAAACACGTTTTTCTGGAAATAGTGAACGTGCATGTAACACACAAAGTGTTTGTATACATAGCTCCCTATTGACATAACCGGAAATGATGGTAAATTACTTATAATTCATTTAATATTTGCACGTAATGCTTTGAGATATAGCATGTACAAGTCTAATTGTGGCCTTGTTTACCTAAAAGTGAGACCACACCCTTTCTTTACATATCAGATCGTATATGTTTGCCTTGCACTCTTTGTGCATTTTCTGCAGGTCAGTTTGAAAATAAAAGGGTTGGCCCACCCAAAAATCGATGGAGAGGTAAATCGCCACACCAAAAAGAGAAGTAAATGGGACTTTTCAGGTACCAAACTGTCACAAAATATTTGTTAAAATTATATATATTATATTACAAATTGCACAATAAAACCATTACAACATTACAGTAATTCTTGTGGTCAAAATAAGTCATGTAAAAGCTCTTACTCTGACATGTTTTGCCTCTGCTGGTTCTTCAGGGAGAATCTTAGTTAGATAAAGCTTACACCGTTATCCAAACAGGCATTGGATATCCATAAAGAATTGTATATTGTCATAGAAAGATGAAAACTCAAAATAGTGGGATCTCAGGATGACACCAGCACTCTCAAAGTCATAGGTCCCAGATGGTATATGGTGCACCACAGGAGAGCCAACTGGGGCTGCCCACTAGAATTTCAGTAATTACCATTTAAAGTCACCAGAAAAGGGTGCCCATAGGTTGGTAAGCTCCACAAGGGCTTAACAGCTTGAAAAGGGGGAGAGGATGTAAGATTAACAAGGAGCAACTACAACCTGGGCCACATTCTCGGTCGCCATACAAACACTCCTTTTGTTTACCAGATGCCTCAACCAAGGTTACTTGCATCTCCATAGCAACTTCCTCTGTTAGCTCCAAGCAACCTTCACATGTCAAAACTCCAGATTCTACTGACAAGGTCTCTTCGACATGAAGGTTTGTCTCCCATGTCTAAACTTTGGCATGGACGGTGTCACAGTCAGGGAGAGTGGTCTATATACCAGGTGGTGTTTAACCATATCTGCCAATACTGGGGGAGTCTGGATATGAATCGGATGGCCTGCTATCCCCATTGAAAAATGGACAGGTTCATCACGAGAGTGGGAGATCCCTTGGCAGACAGGGCAGATGCCCGTGTTGCCCTCAGGGTGCCATACTTTTTAATGCATGTATATTCTCCCCAAAATCCCTTTCCCAGACTTCCAGTGAAGATCTGTCTGGAAGGTATCCCTCTCTGATTGTCCAAAAAGGTCCTGGTACTCAAAACTGTTATCAGATGATCTCTTGCAGCCAGCATGCCAACCAGCCCTTCTCTGACAGCAGCTGCGGCCGCTGATCAAGAAAAGTTGTTCAACTTGTCTGTTCAACAGGAGTCAATCAATTAAGTGACTTCTGTCCAACAGGGACGGCCACACACTGATCGGAATTCAGCCAGTCCTTGCTGAACTTGCCAAACTTTTATACAGTGGATTACTCATGCTCTCCCTGTGAGGCCTCTGCATGAGCCATGTGATTTGCATTTGATGTTCGCTGGTTCTCCAGAAGCCTTATTTTGAACTTTTGATCAGGGATCTTCCCTTGTCTCCGAAAGGGGCACTCCTCATAGCATCACTTCTGCAAGGATGGTTTCAGAGCTGGCAGCTGTCCTACAGGTAATCCTTCCTTGTTCTTCACAAGAGTAAGGTCATTTTAAGACCTAGCAGTTCCATTTTCCATACTTTCCACTAAACAAAAAAGATGAGACTGTACTAAATATACTGTAAATAGCTTCAAAACGGTATGCACTTGCGAAAGCGCAGAAACCTACGAAGCAAAGAAGATCACCTACCATTTCACATCAGAAGTGGCCAGGCAGATTGCAAGTAGAAGTGATCAGATGGCTTTACCTACTTGCAAATCTTTTCTGCTAATTCTAAAAAAGCCGCCTGAAATAGCTGGCTTTTCTATGTTTAGAAGAAGTGACTTGTGTGGTTAACTACACCATCACTTCTGTCTGTGCCCCTAACCCCCCCCCAGGACCCTAGGGGACTCTATTTGCTTACATCGCATCCCCAGAAAGCTTACTTCCTGTTCATGAGATTAGCTTACTGCCTTTCCAATAGTCTGCATAGAGTTTGAAGGCAAATTTTAGGCTTCCTCTGCAGTAGGAGTTTCATTTTGGGTGGAGTATTGGGAAGTATTGTCATTGTTGGACCCCCCTACTCCTGTCCTTGGTATCAATGTTTTTTTATCGGTAACGCAATAGCAGTCTGTGGTCCAGCTGCATTGAACTCTGTATTTCTGGGTGGGAAATACTGCGATTTTCTTTCAAGCAACTACAGGTTGATGAAGGAATCTTTCCCATGGAGCTATTGTGTTCTCCCGGCAGGCAATAATCGCATGCCAAAAATCTGACGTACTGGTTGTACCCAAGTTGATGGATCAACAGGTACATTCAGCATGCCCATAGATAGTTTGAATTTTGGCCAGTCCCTGCTAAGCAAGCTGAGATTTGAACCATCTATTGCCGGCTTAAGGTAGTGTGTATGAGTCTTTCTGTTCATTTCTTAGGTCAGATTCACATCTAATAGTGCCCACTTTTGTCCATTTTGTTTTCTTCAGTTTTTAACGTGTTCTGCATGCATTTTAAGCATTTCCCTTATTTTTTGGAATCACAGAACTTGAAAATGCACAGATAATCTGAGATGTCTCATGTTTGCACATGTAGCACACAGATGTGAAGGGCCTCACTGAATTCAATGTATTTCTATGACACATGTTTTTTTTGTGTGTTACAGAGTGCACATAAAAATACAAAAGTGTGAACCAGGCCTTGAGACGGTTATATAATTTTCCAAGATTGAACCTTATTTTGTTTTTTGATGTCTATGTATATTCTGATATGGCAATGCAACATTCTCTTCCTTGCATGCAAGTACATGGACTCTTCAACCAAAGATCAATCAGAATCCTTTACAATGTGCAAAGTTCAGGGTGAGGTCAGGCTCAGCCTGGATTTCCTGTCCATGGAGAGGAGAGGGTGTGTTGAGCTATAGGATGTGTGAGCCAGCCAGATTTCGGTAACCTTTTCATACAGCTGGACAAAGAGCACAGTGAGCGGCAAGCAGGGCATGGAGAGGTCTACAGTTCAGTCATATCTGGATACTGAGACAACACAAGCCCAGGGCACCTCTCTGCCAAACGCATGGCTTTTAGGACTGTAAAATACTGGAGCACTCTGACCTCTGACAGACAAAGCACACACTTGTGCAGACCGCACACACACCAAAAACACAGGATGCAACACTTACTTCTCCATAGATGACCTTAAGCAAGCAAGCTACAAGTGCACAAACACTGCTGTGCAGGCTGGTCTATGTACCCTTCTAGCGTATGGTCAAGATTTGCCTTTCTTAACATTTTTAATACAGAGGAACCCTTAAAATAATTTTCATGTCTTGGGGAACCCCAACTAAATTAATAATTCTCCAGCTTACATTTGAGTGGTCAGTAAGTTGTATATATAATAATACATAAAAATAAATAATGTAGGGTATCTAGCATATTTGAAAGGCAGAGCAGTGTCTTTAACACTCCTCTGCTCTGCAAGTAAAAAAAAAAAAAAAAAAAAAAAAAAAAAAAAA
>BLSH010559378.1:511067-544092 GCA_018402905.1 Glandirana rugosa
ACCGGTAATAATAATAAACTAGATATAGTCCTAACAATGACTTTGACAAAAAAAAAAAAAAAAAAAAAAAACAGTTTCAGTAACAATCCTGATATAGATCAAATAATAATAATGGCCAGAAAAAGAAACACCAATGGTGAAAATTGTAGTTCCCCCTTACATTGGTGGTCAGGTGTAAAAGTGTTTCTTTTGTGTAGTTGGTGTAGTGGTCCCATATATTGGTGGTCAATGGAAGAACAATGGGATCCTTGGATATCCATGATCTTTTCAGTTGACTGTGTCCAGGCTCGGACATGTGTCCCAAACCACAGCTAATCACTCTGTGTGTGGCTGCATGCGATCAGTAGCAGCCGCTGTGATCACACTATTAATTTAAATGGGTTGATCGGCCTCTGCTGATCGTATAACCTGGTCATTCCAGTAGCAAGATTTTGCAGATTCTTTATGTAGGAATATGGTGGCTGCAACAAACGGGCCTTGTGAAAGGAGCCTGTTAGCTTCTGCTTTTCATTTCTGCACACTATGGCTAAAAATGAAATGAGGATTCTGACTCATCACTAGAAGTCACAATATATTTTCATGTTAGCACATATTTTATAAATGTACTGTGTTTGAAAGCAACAGTGCTATTACTGGGCTATATAAATAGATCTGCTAAGGGCCAAAGTATGCAACCACAGTGTACGAATGATAAAATTCTGCTCTGCCATTCCATGTGTCAGTTTGCCAGTTTTTCAGAGACCCCTACTTTCAGTTTTTCTTCTGGTATCACCGAAAATATTGCTTTTCATAAGACTCAAAATAACTTATGATCGTTATGCACATTGCATGTGGCCGGGACGCCTGGCGGCCATTATAAACAATTAATAAACACGTGTCCAGTATTGGGCATGCCATTTTGCCTCTGGCAGTCTGAGCTGGCAAATCAGTTCAGGCGTTCATCTTGACACATGCCCTGCCTCTTTCCGAGATTCAAGTGCTTGGACTCATAAGTATCATTCCACATTATCTACAGTTTTTTTCTGAGGATGTGCCACAGTATTGGGTAGTATGAGGCTGGCTTTCATTTGAATGGCTGATGGACCTGGATGGTATAATTCCCCTAATTTATGGACTAAATTGGTGCAACTGGCTGATGTGTGAGGGAGGTGCAATGGTAGTTACTTGGCAAATACGAATATACAGCATACAGGTGATGATTGTGTTTTGTCCACCTGGGCAATACCTTTATTAATCATTCTCTGTCCCACATGTGCCTAGCTGCATATACCAGGCACCACCAGCTTCTATGAAGTGTTTGAGTGGGGATGACATACCTTCATAGAACTGTAACCTTCTAGAATATTCTATATTAGTCTCTCCAGATTGAGAATGCCCATGCCATTCTACAGCCCTGTGCACATCACATTTAAATCATTTTGAATGGACTTTTATGGTTTATGAATATTAGAGGCTACCTAGTGTGGTATTCTAAAGATTAGTATACTTAAGCACATGGAATAAATATTAGTAACACATCATCATTCTCAATACCTTATAATGCATTGTGATACAACAAGCGAGGAGGGCACCCTTGGTGTTTTTATGTTTTGTGTTTAACATGACTTTTAACGTATTGAATAAAGCTTCTTGTTATGTGTATCTTCTGGGTGGAGCATTAATTTTTGAGGGGTCTATAAACAGTATTTTTCATGTATTTATCGAGCAGATTGCATCAAATCCAGGGTCTTTGTAGGTAGATTGTTTTTTTCATTAGACTCAGCAGAATGAATGGCATAAATGATAACCTGGGAACACTGGCCTCACAAATTGTGTATCCTCTTTGTGATGTACTGCCTTAGGCCCCTTTCACACGATAAGCCCTCTGGGATCCGCCTGTCAGTTTTTCAGGCGGATCTGAGTGGGCCATCCATAGACCTCTATGGGCATGCGGATGTCAGCGGAGATGTGTCCACTGACACCCGTCTGCCATCCGATCCGTCAAATCAGATGTATGGGCAATACATTTGCCATTTGTCCAGTGGATCAGATCAGATGAAAACGGATTTGTCCGTTTTCATTCGATTTCCCCATTGAGAATAGCGGGGATCTTGCAGGTCCGTCCCTGCACAGAGAGCAGAGCTGGACCTGTCATCCGCCAGCTCAGCGGGGATCAATGGATCAATCTCGTGCTGAGCTGGCGGACTCCGCTGAGCGGATCTGCCCCGTGTGAAACGGGCCTTAATGAGCATTTACACCGCCACTGGGCCAGTTTACTCTAGTTGCCTCATTTGGTTCCAAGGTGTCCTCAACGATTTAAATCAGGTGGTGAGGAGGCAACATATCGCCTTCTCACCACCTGTCGAACACACTCGGATCTCTTTTCAGAGGAGCAGCAGTTCCTGTTGAGGGGTTATAAAACCCTGAGGTTGAGTTTACCGTCCCCCAATCCCTACCCCCTTCAGCTGCTGGGGCAAAGGTGCACACATGCCACAGCTGGAATTAAACACCCTGTTGCTTTTGGTGATTGCCACCACCTGCCAATCACAACCCATTCAAGTAAATGGGGCCACTCTGCAAGAGCCCCGCAACTGCATGATTCTGTGTGGTCCAAAGGGTTAAAGCAGGTGGTGAGAGAGCAACAAAGCACTGCCTGCTTTAGCTCCTTGCAGAGCAGGGCACTTGCAGAGTGGCCTCATTCACTTGAATGGGTCGTGCTTGGCAGGTGCTACACCCCCAAACTGCAAATGTAAATGAACCCTTACTATTCTGAGCCCCTTATAAGGCTGCTTTCACACTGATGTCCTGCAGTTTACCTACAACATGGGTGCAGCACAGTGCATTTTCGACTTTCCTGAGTTAGCTGCGCTTTGCCATAGACGTTTATTATATCCTGCAGGTGTGGTGAACTTTCTGAAAGCGCACCAAAACTCCTGCATTCAGGAGTTTTGGTGTGCTTTTAGAACGTGCACCAAACCCGCAGGATGTAATAGACGTCTATGGCTAAGCGCAGCAAACCCGCATGAAAGCTACAGGTACACTGTCCTGCACCCACGGTGTGGGTAAACCACAACACATCAGTGTGAAAGCAGCCCTATAATATTATGCCTACTGTATTGCTTCACACTGACCTGAAGATCTGTTCTTTCCTGCTGCTGGCACCACTTTGGAGACCGCTAGCCAGGATAAGAGGTGGGGTGCAGTTGGTATCACTCCACATAGGACAGGAACCAGCACTACAGGGGAGGCATCGGATTATGTGGCTCTTGCTCCCTACTAGAGCTCCAAATTTACAAGTAGTCCCCCTGCATTTTGCACTCTGTTTGATGCTTTGAGATGGCAGGTCAGCAAGCCCAGACTGCGATCTACCAGTCACCTGCCCGTGATCTACTGGTAGATCACTATCTACAGGTTGCTGACCCCTGCCCTAAACTAAACCCAAAAATAAAAACTTAATTGCAGCTTACCAATTTTAAGGTCTGGTGGCTGCATTTATTTTAATTGTTCAGTTTAGGAACATTTTCTGCAAGCAGAAAGTACCTGTTTATCTCGTCAGAAACATCAGTGTCCTGAACTGAAAGCAAAAACAATACTATATTTTTGGCTGCCCCCGCATATACACTGGAAGAGTGATTGTAGCCATCTTAGTAGAGGAAGTATGTCATTCACAGAATAAAGAAAAAAACGGCAGAAAAACAAAACAACTACATCAGTCACCTCATCTAAGGACACATAAGCTGTAATGCATATGTTTTAAGAAAACCGTACTTTGTGTGCTCATGACTCTCTATACGAATGGTTTCAGGGTAAGCTTACCTTGCTACTATCTGTCTCCATTCAATGGGGGCTCTCAGGTAAGGTCAAATTCTCAGGCTACATGTATACAGTCTGGTATTTATGGCTCTTTCAGGGGTTAATTTAGTCTCGTGGAATGTGCGGGGCCTCAATGATAAATTCAAACGGTCCCTAGTATTCAAATATTTTTCCTCCCACAAACCCCACATCCTTTTTTTGCAGGAGACACATCTCACCGGTTCCAGGATTTATGCCCTGTGCAAGCCTTGGGTGCGGCAGGCCTTCCACACCACATACTCCTCTTATTCCAGTGGGGTATCGATTCTTATCAACAAATCCCTTCCTTACAAAATCCTCAAAATTGTCCTAGATCCTGGTGGGAGGTTTATAATTCTCTTGATTGAAATCTACTCCCTAAAATGGGCTTTAGTAAATGTATATTTACCCCCACCAGTGGATCATGGTTTATTATATACTATTTATGAAAAATTGAATCCCTCTCCTACCTGCCCACGTGATTATTGCTGGTGACTTTAATGCAGTTCTAGATGCAGCTTTAGATTCCTCTAACCCTAATCGCACATCTTCTGCGGAACTGAAAGGATGGGTTGACACCTTTGGTCTCGAGGAGTTGTGGCGTTGGAAACATGCTGATGTTAAAGCGTTCTCCTGTATGTCATCTACCCATAGGTCTGGTTCAAGGATAGACCTTGCTTTTGGTAACTCCCAAGTCCTTAATAAACTGTCGGGGGCCTCGTATCTTCCAGCGGGACTCTCAGACCACTCTCCCCTGGAGTTAAATCTTCAAGTGGGGGAGCGGCGAGATTCCAGAGCCTGGAGACTAGCACCTAAATGGATTCAGGATGAGAAGGTGTCTGAAATAATTAATCCACAAATAGACCTCTATTGGTCGTTTAATGAAGACTCCTCCTCGCCTGCGATGGTTTGGGACGCCTTTAAGGCCACAATTAGAGGATGTTACATTGCAGCTATTAAATCTGTACGAATTTACCATAACACCAAAACAACTCAGCTGGAGTCTCAGGAGGCTGACGCCTCTGCGGCCTTTTCTGATTATCCCTCCCCAGATCATTTTTTAAACTTGGCTCAGGCTAGAAGAGAGCTGAATATACATTTTACCTCTTCTCACTCACTCAGATGCTAAGGTGTTGGCGGGCAGACTGTTCGAGTCTGGGGACAAAAATGGTCGCCTTCTGGCCAATTTGGTGGCCGAGCCCCATTATCAGACGGTGGTCCCTGGACTTTTGTCTGAGGATGGTGAAAGTATAGATACCCCCAAGGCCATCCTACATGAGTTTGGTGCCTTCTTTGGGGAGCTCTATCGGAAACCTCAATGTCTTCCCTCAGATAGTATTCTATTGGAGCTGCAAAAATTATCTCTCCCGCTGTTGTTGGAGGAGGAGGTGGGGTGGCTGGATACGCCAATCTCTGTTCAGGAGGTGGAGTTGGCTTTTGCATCCCTCCCTCCCTCGAAGACCCCTGGTCCGGATGGGCTCCCTGGTGATTGGTATCGACAGTATGCAGCAAAGCTAGCCCCTAGATTGCAAAAGTTATACACTCATTGCTTTGATTCAGGATCCCTGCCCCGTCCATGTACAATGCGCTTATTGTTCTGCTCCCTAAGCCCGGTAAGGACCCTAAGCATTGCGCCTCATACTGTCCCATTTCTCTGCTTAACCGTGACTTAAAAATTTTGGCTAAGGTCTTGGCTAACAGACTGGTGGGTGTGCTGCCTGGCCTAATAAACATAGATCAAACGGGCTTTATGCCTGGTAAATCCACTGACATTAACTTAAGACGAGTTTCTACTCATTTACAGCTCCCCTCCTCCTCCTCCCCCTCCCAAGCACGTATAATAGTCGCTTTTGATATAGAAAAGGCGTTTGATATGGTGACCTGGGAATTTATGCAAGCTGTCTTGGAAGCATTTGGTTTTGGCCCCTCTTTCCGTAAATGGATAAACATATTATATAAATCCCCTACTGCGCAGGTTAAATTGGGTGGCCACTTATCTGCGCCCTTCTCGGTAGAGAGGGGTACCAGACAGGGATGTCCATTGTCCCCATTCCTGTTTGCCCTGGCCATGGAACCCTTGGCTGTGGCCTTGCGGAGTTCGGAAACGGTGGTGGGTATTAGGGTGGGATCGATTACTGAAAAGCTGGCTCTGTATGCGGACGACCTCCTATTGTTTCTCGGAGACTCTGGACCCTCGTTAACGGCGGCTTTGGAGATTATCTCGGATTTCTCTGCACAGTCAGGTCTGAGAATGAATTGGAGTAAATCCCAGATTATGCCTATAGACCATCAGACTCTGGGACAGGCGGTACCCTCGGTTCCCCTTCAGTGGGCATCCTCCATTCGCTATTTGGGCATTACCGTCTCTCCCAGAGTCTCGGATTTTATATCCTTAAATCTTCTCCCCTTGCTCACACAACTTAAACAGCGACTCAGCGCCTGGGATAATCTTCCTCTCTCTCTTATAGGGAGAATTAATTTGGTGAAGATGAAGATTCTCCCAGTTTTTTTGTACGCCCTGAGACATGCCCCAGTGTGGATCCCAAAGTCCTTCTTTCGCCAGTTTGACTCAATTGTTTTTCCCTTTTTATGGAGGGCTAAACCTCCCAGATTGATCAAAGCGATTCTAAAACGCCCTTGGTTGGAAGGAGGTCTGGCGTGGATCTCCAAAAATATTTTTTTGCGGCTTTACTTAATCATGCCCATAACTGGGCAGTCTCGGATGACTCCAACGCTGCTGTGGTATTGGAGGCAGCTTATTTGGGGTCCTATGAGTCTCTGAGGAACAGCTTATATAGGGGAGTCAAATCACAATTCCCTCTGACGGTATCAATGAAAGCAGTGATTAGAGCTTGGCAGCTTTTAGTATGCAAGAAGCAATCTGACCCCCAGACGTGGTCCCCGGAGGTTCCCCTTTGGTCTAATCCACAGCTCCCACAGTTCTTGACGGTCCCTGACCTGGGCTTCTGGGCAGCGAGGGGGGTCAAGAGGCTAGATCATCTGTTAGTGGCTGGCCACTTTCCCTCTTTTGATTCCTTTAAGGAACGTTTTGAGCTCCTTAATCAACACTTCTTTAAATACTTGCAGATCCGTCATGCCTTTAACTCGCAGTTCGGCCCCAGTCCGCCGTCTCTACTCTGTTCTAACTTAGAATCTGCTCTCCAAGATGCCGCCCTGGCAAAACCTATCTCCTCAATCTATAAAGTCCTTCTACCTTCAGTCCATTTTGGATTGGAGAGCTTATTTAATAAATGGAAGAGCGTGTGTCCTGAGTTGGAAGCTGAGGACTGGGAGGACATGTGGGAATATCCATTCATACAATTAGTCTCAGTCAGGGATCGTCTGATTCAGTTTAAGATACTACACTGTGTGTATATGACTCCGCATAAACTAACCAAAATATATCCTAACTCACTCGTAGTTTGCTGGAAATGTGGGAGCGCTGTAGCTAATTTTATCCACATGTTCTGGACATGTCCTGAAATTCAAAGTTTCTGGAATGAAGTCACCTCCTTTATTAAATCCCTCACTACAATCCATATTCCCCTTAAAATAGAGACCTGCCTGTTGGGTTTGGTGGGCGATTTGGCTCATCGCCGAGCAACCAGGACACTCATGGGATTGCTCCTCTTCTACGCCAGGAAAGCTATACTCCTGCGTTGGAAGCAGGCATTGCCCCCTCTCTTAATTCTTGGAAATCTTTAGTTAACTCCATGGTTCCTTTATACAAAGCTACGTATGCTGCCAGGGGGTGCCCTTCCAAATTTGAAAAGGTCTAGCATATATGGCTGGAATCTGAGTCATCTAATGCATCTCAGTGATCTCTGTTAGATGTATTCAAAATAATGTAGTGGTCTAGAGATAATTACTCATAAGATCCTGTTCTTCCTTAACCTTCTTGAAGGCTGAATGTCTTGGTATGCAAGAGACCCCTGAGAATCTTTTATTTGACTGTAATACCTGTCAATTCCAGGTATGTGGGGTAGTTGTGAGCACTCCCAGTGATTTAAATTGTTTTAGTTTTTTCAAGTTTTAGGATGTATGTTTTTTCTTTATGTTCTCTAAGCCTGGGTATGCCCAATAGGCTTTGTTTTGTAAACAAAACCTTTGAAAAACTTTCAATAAAAATAATTTTCAAAAAAAAAAAGAATACCTTACTTTGTTAGGTTTTAGCCTTTCCACACAACCTGGACGTTGTACTTTTTTTCTTCTGTCTTGTTGCATTTATCTTGCAGCTGGTGCTTTCTTTAGAAAGACTGACTGGGGGAGACCATACATGGGTCGAATTTCAAAATAATTTACTTTTGAAAATCTTCTCTAAGAATTTTCATTCGAATTTTGCACCATTAGTGGGCTGCAGCAACAGCAGATTTTCGTGCAGCATTCGAATTTGAGTAATCGGGTATGTTTTACATTTTTTGAAAAACAAACGATTTTCTGATCAATGATGGGAAAATTGTGCAAGGAATGCACATGAGTGCAAGAAAAGACAATTCCTGGAAAGAAAAGAAGATTCCGGGTCACGAAAATTATTTTCTTTAGCAACATGAGGTGAAATTGAAGGCTTGGTTGGTCGTAGTTCGAAAATCAATGGCATCATCGGATCACAAAACGCACAACATTTCGGATTTTGAAAAGAAAATTAGTTTGGAATTTGACCATGTATGACCTGCCTAAGGTCTTTCCATTAGCTCTTTGAGCTGTAAGCATTCTCCAGTTTTTCTGTTAGTAGGGGCCTGTTGGCGGTTTTTTTGCAATGCAGCCCACCTCTCAGCTTGACTGTCCCAGGTATCTATGATTTGTGTCCCTCAATGAAGATGAAGAAAATGTAATATTTGTACTTATCATAAAATATGTTTCTTTGGTTAATTGAGGGAAACAGACCCTGTCTTTCTTTGTGTTTTTTTTTTTTTACCACATCAAACTTATGGCCCTTACACACGATCCGAAAATCGGACGAAAAAAATCACGCTTTCGAAGCAATCGTACGATAATCGGATCATTAGTACAGAGTTTTTGAGAGCCGATCATGACAGTTCATCTGCTATTATTCAATCGGACAAACAGGAAAATCTTTCTTTTAGGATACCAGATCCTACGATTTTCTTTTAATGAGTACAGTTGTCGTCAGAAAATACAATACAAATACACTACAACACATGACATTTCTTCAGATTTTGACTTTAGTACACTCTTAAGATTTGATCTGAGATTAGCATGCACAAAGACGGATGATCTGTCGTCCAATTTTCTGAACGTGTGTATGGGGCAATAGGATTGTGATGCTTTTCATAACAAGCTTTATTTAGTCCAGACAAACACGTTGTAAGGCTGGATTCACACTTATGCATTTGTAAGGCTGGATTCACACCTATGCATTTTTAGCGCTTTTTGCAGTTTGCAGATTTGCACTACAGAACGTGTTCCATAGGAAACCATGTTAAATGGACTGTAGTGCAAAGCTTCAAAATGCAAAAAGCACTAATTATTTGAACCGTTGGGTACCTTTATTATCCCTATTTTCCATTATTTCACATGGAAAGTGTTAATGCTGGAGGACTGAACTATGACACATTTGGTTTAGGGGAGTGTTGCTTGTTCGCTCCTTGCTGTTGTTCCCATCAGTTCAGTGTGAGGTAACATCTCCCACTACTGCTTCTTCTTGAAATTGACATAGTTATATTCCTCAGTTGGTCTTTGCTGTCCTCCTACAGTAATCTGGCCACCACCAGCTTTGTGAAACAATCCTGCTTATAGCAGCTGGTATGTGAATACCCAAGATTTCACCTTATGGCCTGAGCTGTCTCCTCCCTGCCTCCACTAACAGCTCCAGTTTTACTTGCAGTTCATTCTGTAAAGCGCATGACACTTACAGCCTAGAACATTATCTGTTTGAGTCCTTCAGAGTCTTGCTTAGCTTCTTCAGGCATGGTTCCCTCTTCACTGTTCTTCAGTAAGCATTTTTACCACAATTATGCAGGATTTCATGGGATGAAATACAACTCTGATTGTTAAATTTCATTGCAGAGGCTGAAATTGTACTTCCTCACCTTCCCAAGTGGAATCTGTAATTGGTCTGCCTGCAGCTTTAGCGGCATCTGGACCTTCTGCCACAGAAACTTTGTCCAATGAAGAGTCAGAAAATTTTAATGGATGATATTGCCCCTGGATAGGCTCCAGCAGCTGCTATTACTCACAACTCTCATTGACACTGTGAGTACCACCTTGAAATTGGGAGCCTGCAGCTTCAACCAGGGCTGCTACCTGCCTAGGATCTCTTAGAGGCCCTAAGACTGGTAAGAGCACCTGTTAGCCCCAGGCATCCTTTATTGAGATTGGGGCACATGCGATACATGCTAAGGTTTTCACTTCTACTGAGCGTATGGCAGCTCTTCACCCATTTAAGAAGTTTAAGAAATGGCATCCCTCCTGTGGACCTGGCAATATCTCATCTTCATAAAACGTTAAAGATCCCTGTAGAGGATGGACCTGTTTTAAAGGATCCAGTTGATAAGAGCTTGTAGATCCTTGTCAAAGCCTTGCTTTTTATGGTTGGCCATGCATTACAACCTACATTGACGATGATGCTAGTATGCCAAACTTTGGGAGAATGCACTAGAGCTGTAAGGTGGGCACCTGTTTCCCTCCAAAACAACCCCGTTTGTGGAATATTTTGAACTCATGCCAACAGTACTAGGCTATTGTATTGATGAATTAACAGATATCACCTGTCTTATTGTTCGCATGAGCAACCTGTCAGTGAACATGCAGAGAACTCTGACTACAATGCTGAGCTGCAGAACAGGCTTGGTGAATAATTTACTATGCATACTCTTTGAGGCACAGCCTCTCTTTGGAGCCATGTTTGACTCCCTCATCTAAGAAGTCATGGGGGGGGGGGGGAGTAAGAAAACCCATCCAGAGCAGAAGGAGTCTAGGCCTCAGGCAGGGAAGACTCACCCCACCTGTGACCAAGAAGAGTTCCTTTCCTTACTCCCAGGTCTCAACCCCCAAGGACAGACCTGAGTCACATAACCAGTTTAATCACAAACTCTGGGCTTCCTAGTTCCTCCAGCCTACTGACAAATCCTCTTCAGCATGAAGGGGCTCCCTCAATTTCTCTCAGTAGGTCTGTTAACATATGCCAACACCTGGACAACAAAATCTCAGATGCCTGGTTAATGTAGGTGGTTTCCAGTGGCTGCAAGATAGATTTCTGCTCCTTACTCACTTTCCAGTTTATGTCTTCTAACCTACCTGTGTGTCTGCACAGATTAGCTATGCACAACAATGCAGCCCTTTCAGATCTTCTAAATCAAGGAGTTTTCGCCCAGTTCTTACTGCAGAAAAGTTCCAAGGGTTTTACTTCAACCTATCCACAGTCTCTAAATCAAAGGGGGACATCTGTTCCATCTTTTATCTCAGGACCCTAAAAGACTTCATTTGGGTCCAGAAATTTTCCATGCAATTTACCAATTCCATCATAGTCTTCCGCTATAAAGAAAACTTACTGAACTTACGTGAACATCAAGGATGCATACTTGCATACCCCATGTGTCCAGAGCACCAGCAATTTCTTTGCTTTGCCATGGGTCTCCATGCTTCCAGTTTGTGGCCTTGCCATGCAGTCTATTATCTGCTTCTCAGATGTTCAACAAGATGCTGGCCCCTATTTTTGCCTTCCTATGCTCCCAGGGTATCCCAGTTGTGGAATATCTGAACGACTTTCTGTTGCGGGAACACTCTACACAAGTTCTGGTTAACCGTATGGCATGGACAATACAAACATTGAAAAGGTTTGGTTCCTTAACCTTCAGAATCAGCATTTGAGCCAACTGGGTCTTATTCTACATGCAGCATAAGCTCTCTTCCCAAAGATAAACTCATATGTCTATGTTCCCAGATTTGAAATTTTCCGTTCAAAAGTCATCCTACTGTTCATTCATTCATGGTAGTCTTGTTCACTTAGTTGCACTCCAGAACACTGCAACTCAATATTCTGTAATTGTAGAACAAGTTGATTCAGTCTCTGAACAAACTGATTCACTCAACATCGAAGACCAGATTGTCTCTTACTCGGTGACTCAATATTCTGGTTCTGAAGTTCCTCCTGATCTCCTGGAAGGTTGCCACAATGAATTACAGACCAACAGGATAGGCAGGAGTCCTAGACTTGTTGTAAGTGCAAGGGAATCGTATACCAGAGGAATCCTGTCTCCCGATCAGCATTCTCGGGTTATGAGTGATTCAGTTGTACCTGGAATGCTGGACACCCTTGACTGGAGGGTCATCTAATCAAGATTCATTTGGACAAAGCCACAGCAGTAGCTTTCATCATTCATTAGCGAGGAACCAGAAGTTTTGCGATGGCAAGAGAAGCAGAAATTATTCTGTCTTGCACAGGCCATCACATCCCTGCCATGTCTGCTGTTCATATACCAAGTGTAGACAATTAACAGGCAGGCTACCTCACTTGGCAATGCCTGGATCTAAGCGCGTAGTCTCCACACCTGGAGGTGATCCAGGACCTGCCTCACAGGTGGGAAAATGCATTCCAGTAATGATTATAGTTCTGTATTGGCCTAGGTGGATGTGGTACCTCTGACCCTCTCCTGGCAGATACTTTATGGACTCTTGCAGATCATGTGGAATTTCTGTTTCAAGGACCAGGTTAATTACCCTGCTTCACAGTCACTCATTTTAACAGCATGGCTGTTGAAGCCCGGGTTTTCAAAGGCAGAGAGTATTTGTGAATCGGTGATTCCCACAATTTTAATGGCCAGGAAGTCTACTTCCTGCAAGGTCTACCTATGCACGTGGAAAGCATGCTTTAAGTAGTGCTAGGAAAGAAACTTACATCTTTGTTGGTCCTCAGTACTATCAAGTATCAGATTGGTACAGTTGTGCTCTTGTTCCAGAGGCCACTAGCTGTCCATTCTTTAAATAAAACCTTAGCTCAGTATGTCAGTCCTGTATTCAATGTGTTCAATTGATTCCCCGTCAGATCTTAATTTGGTTATTTTGGCACTTCAAAAAAATGCCTTTGGAACCGATCATTCTTCATTACATTCTTGCTCACAAGGTTGCCTTTCTTTTTGCCATCACTTCTCCGAGGGGTGTTTCTGAGATTTTCAACCTTGTCCCGAAAAACACAATTTTTGGTTCCTCAAGGACAAGGTGGTGAGGCCCAGAGTTTCCACCCTTCCAAAGGTGGTTTCAGCCTTTTATCTCAACTAGGCTCCAGTGCATTAGAAGGAAATTTTTCTCCACTGTCTCTACATGTTTATCTCGCAGCAACCAGTGTTAATTTTGGCAGCAAATTTTGATTCAGTTTTAGTCTTAGGACTAAAATAGCATTTTAGTTTTAGTCCCATTTAGTCTTCTGAAAGTGTTTTAGTCATAGTCTTTGACTAAAATGCCATTTTAGTTTTAGTCCCATTTTAGTCATCATATTTTAGTCGACTAAAATCTCCAGTACATTTTAGTTGAATAAAATCATTTTAGTCAACTAAAATCGAATGTGTTTAGTTAAATTTTAATGCATTATTTAAGCATTTATGTAGAATCTCAAAACTCATTATATACTCCTGGAGTAAAAAAAAATCTAATATGTTATTATTATTGGTATTAAGGTTTGAACAAACTCACGTACAGATTTAGCTGCTCTGGACGGTTTGAGGAGGACTGTAATGCTGCACAGTGCTCTGGACGGTGGTGTGAGGAGGCCTGTAATTCTGCATAGTGCTCTGGATGGTGGTCTGAGGAGGCCTGTAATTCTGCAGAGTGCTCTTGACGGCGGTCTGAGAAGGCCTGTAATGCTGCAGAGTGCTCTGTACGGTGGTCTGAGGAGGCCTGTAATGCTGCAGAGTGCTCTTGATGGTGGTCTAACTAGGCCTGTAATGCTGCAGGGTGGTTTGAGGTGGCCCGTAATGCTGCTGAGTGCTCTGGACAGTCTGAGGAGGCCTGTAATGCTGCATAGTGCTCTGGGCTGTGGTCTGAGGAGGCCTCTGATACTGCAGAGTGCTCTGGACTTTGGGATGAGGAGGCCTGTAATGCTGCATAGTGCTCTGGACTTTGGTGTGAGGGGGCTTGTAATGCTGCATAGTGCTCTGGACGGTGGTCTGCGGAGGCCTGTAATGCTGCACAGTGCTCTGTACGGTGGTCTGAGGAGGAGACCTGTAATGCTGCACAGTGCTCTGGATGTTGGTCTGATGAGACCTGTAATGCTGCACTGTGCTGGATGGTGGTCTCAGGTCTGAGGGATGGCCTGTAATGCACAGTGCCCTGGATGCCACTGCCAGTGATCAGAGGAGGCCTGTAATGCTGCACAGTGCTGGATAGTGGTCTGAGGGATGGCCTGTAATCCACAGTGCCCTGGATGCCAGAGGTCAGAGGAGGCCTGTAATGCATAGTTGCACAGTATGCTCTGGACAGACGGTGGTGTGAGCGAAGGGGAGGCGTCAGGCCTGCTGTAATTGTAATGTACCACAACTGTTATTACTGTGTAAACTCAGTCTGCTCTGCTCTGGGCGCCTGACAAGCACGGTTGTCTCGTCAGGACTCGGGAGGCCTCAGCCTGGTTAGCCTGTAATGCACAGTGCTGCTCTCACTCTCAGATTTTTGGCAACCATCTCGTCACGATGTGCTTGCTTGCTTGGAGTGGATTGCGGAAGCAGGCGGTGCCCCCGTGAAAAAACAGAAGTTAGTTCACGAGGGTAAACATTCCTGCCTCACATTTTCATTCGTCAACGAAAACGGATTTGATTTTCGTCATGGTTTTCGGCAGTGGACAAAAATGTGCTGTACTTATTTTTAGTTTTTGTCACTGTAAAAATGCAGCTGAAGAAATTTTTGACAAATGTTTTTGTTGACGAAATTATTAACACTGGCAGCAACTACTTCTATTAGAAAAACTGTCTCTCTTTAATGGTTACCATAAAGGGGCATCTGCTTCTCGCTCCACCATTTCTCAGTGGCTTAGATAGATGATAATTCAGGCTTATGGTTTTAAACAGTAGATTCACCTTCAGTTACATGAATGAATGAACTGCAAGTCTTATGTTGCACTGTGGCAGACAGCTTTTAATTCTCAATGAACTGCAAGGGCGCCCTTGTAGTTCATCCTGCCAGCTGTACTGAGAATCTGCAGGAGCCTGACATTGCACCTGCGATCTGCTGATCTCGGGTGCTTTGCTCTGCAAGCTCCTAATAAAAAATAAATACATTTATTTATTTTTTTTTTTTTAGCTGCAAAAAATGTGCTTTTTTTTTTTTTTTTTACGTGAACTTATCCTTTAGGGATAAGGTTCCACCTTTTGCTATTAAAGCAAACTCTATCGGTGAGTGTTTTTAGGCATCAGGCTACTGTCTCCCCAGATCTGGAAGACTACCGCCTAGTCTTCTGTTCATGTTCTCTAAGTTTCACCAGGTGTATATTCAAGCCTTGACTGATGCCACCTTTGGTCATAAGGTCCTTCAGGTGGCTTTGTTAGGGTTTTGTTGCTGTTGGCCACCCCTTAGTTGGACTGCTTTTGAATGTCCCAATAGTCACTGAATCCTGGGTCCCTGAATGGGGAAAAAAGAAATTTTCTTCCACAGCAATATTTCGATTTTTGCCCTCGGTATTTAATCCATTTCTTAGAGTCCATTAAGGACACAAGTCCCACTCCTGACCTTACTCCTAGCATTGTTTTTATACAAAACGAAGACATGCTAGGAGTAAGGTCAGGAGTAGGAGTGGCTATACTGACTGGTCACTCTATTTTTTGTTTTCCAGTGTCCAAATCCTCCTGTATGTGACAGTATAATACCCTGATTGTCACTGAATCATGTGTCCCTCGATAAAGTCCAAGAATGAAATTTTACAATAAGTACAAAAATCCAATTATTACTGTAGAAGAGCATTTCATGAATGACCTATTTATTAGTAAATGAGCTGTGATTGTTTCTATTTGATCATGGGAAATTATCTATACCATAGACACACATTTAACTGATCTTCATAATATTACTTAAATTACTACGCTCTCCTTTCCAATATAAAGAGAGCAGGCCCTTGTACCCAGTGAGCTGGGCAAACCTCATAGTCTTCTGTCCCTCGTCATTCCTTTCTCTTCCTTAATTCACTGTCTAGTGGCTTTCTGATTGACTCAAATACCAATTAAAGTAAAATTTAATGGGAGAATATATTAACTCCCTGAGGTTTCCCTATCATCCATCACCTTTTTATAGCAGGAGCTGTGTGGAAGCTCATAACTTCATGCTGTGAATGTGATAATAAAGGGGGTGAGGAGGAGACCTGGATTTACAGCCAGCCTCTTCTGTTAGGTGTGTGGATTTACTACAGTCTTTTCCTCTCTTTATACAGGGGGAGGTGACCAAACGCATACATACAAACACTTTTTGCTCCCTTTGCCAGAGAATGGGCAATTTGATGAAGTGCTTTTATCCCTTAGGGTAGTTGCTGCTGGAGGTGCATGTATCCTACTCACCCAGGGAACCAAAGGTTACATTTATCTTTCACATGCTGGCAGCAATGGCGCTAGATAAACTGGCAGTACATCGGCCAGAGTGGAGATTCTGACAGATCATCAGCTGATTTACATCCGCTAACAGCCTCCATAGTGAGGTATCACCACCATTATTCCCACATCATCACTAAGATACACATGGCATTCTGGCACCGTCACCAGATTTGCTTTATAAAAAAAGGTACGTTAAACATGTCTTAAAAAATCTTTTAATATAGCATTAAATATCAATGCAAATAAACTGGTAGGAATACTTCAAGCTAGTCAATATATTTTCAAATCATATCTTGATATCTTTACTTACTCTTTCTGTTAACTAAAAGGCATGTGTCTTTCAGAAATGGATTGCACTAAATGGATAGTTTTAATAATAAACTATTGCTTTTTTTAATAGACAGAAAAGTGGGGTTGAATGTTGCCAAATCTACATTTTTTGCTTTTTTGTGTCGAGCAATCAATTTTGAGCAAAAGATTGTTTGAAAAGATCATTTCTATGAACACTTGTTTGGTACCCCATGTACGACTACCATTAGTTAATTTTACAGATTATTGTAGACAGATGAGTGAAAATGTGGTGAAAGGTACAGTTTCACTTAAAATAAAAATATTCCTTTTATTTAAATATTTGTTTTTATGAGGGTGTTTGCTCATAGCAACCAGCCAGAATTCAGGTGTTAGTGATTTAGTACATGGGTGCTGACATCTTTTCGGTTACTGAGGGTAACACCACAACCTCTTTTTGTACAGGAGCCTATTATGAGACTTTTTTTTTTATAAAGCAGTGGATCTGACAATTGCCATGCAATTCTCTACATGTTTTTTAAATGATACTGGTTGATTCACTCCCAGTGAATGTTTAGTGAAAATCACATTCACTGCTTTAGAAATATGCCCCTAAGGTACGTAACACAGACCCTTTTTTGTGATTTTTAGATAGTGTTTAATAGTTTAAAGCCTTGTCAGGTATTTTGCCATCTTACATAGTTAGTGAGGTTGAAAAAAGACACAAGTCCATCAAGTCCAACCTATGTATGTGCTTTTATGTCAGTGTTACATTGTATAAAACCCTCAATGTTGTGATCCCTTAAGTGCCCATCTAATAGTTTTTTGAAATTATCTATGCTCCCAGCTGAAACCACTGTGGAAGAGAATTCCACATCCTTACTGCTCTTACTGTAAAGAACCCTCTTCACAGCTTAAGGTTAAACCGTCTTTCCTCTAGTTTTAATGAATGGCCGTGTGTCTTTGTTTGCTCCCTTGTGCAGAATAGTTTTGCCCCTATTGTGGGGTCACCAGTACAGTATTTGTACATTGAAATCATATCCCTTCTCAAGCGTCTCTTTTGCACTTGGGAGAGTTCCATTCATTTTCTGTCTCATAGACATTTCCACTTGCCATATGCCAAATAAACAACATAGTGCTCCTATGTTGAATAGGGTTTGCAACATTTTCATCAGAACCTGGAAAATCATATATTGTAATGTAGCATAGATATTTCCCACAGATCTCTATGTAGTCTGATCAGGTGCAGACCTTGGCTAGTCATTTTCTGCCCCTCTGTTGAACGATTTTCACTAAGGACGCAAGCCTCTCCAGTTGAACACCACAATCTCTCTTTTTGTACAGGAGCCTATTATGAGACTTTTTTTATAAAGCAGTGGATCTGAAAATAGCCATGCAATTCTCTACTTGTGTTTTAAATGATACTGGTTGATTCACTCCCAGTGAATGTTGAGTGAAAATCACATTCAATGCTTTAGAAATATGCCCTTAAGGTACATAACACACAAACCTTTTTGTGATTTAAGATAGTGTTTAATAGTTGAAAGCCTTGTCAGTTTATTTTTCACTGGGGAGAGTTCCATTCATTTCCTGTCTCATATACCTAGCAGTAAGTGAGTGGAAATCTGTCAGAAAAGAGAGAAAACCTCTCTTAGACAGTTGGTCTCCAGAATACATTTCCACTTGCCATATGCCAAATAAACAACATAGTGCTCCTATGTTGAAGAGGGTTTGCAATATTTGCATCAGAACCTGGAAAATCACAGATTATAATGTAGTGCAGATATTACCCACAGATTTCTACGTAGTCTGATCAGATTCAGACTTTAGCTAGTCATTTCCTGCCCCTCTGCTGAACGATTCTCACTAAGGACACAAGCCTCTCCAGTTGAGGACATGTTCTGAGTACTCAATGCAGCTGGATGCAGGAACAATCCAAACTGCTAGAAATACAGAGCCATAAGGCTGTATGTGCTGCACTGAACCCATTGTAGGCTCATGCCGTGAGGTATTTCCAGTGAGGATACAGTCTGACAATGCCAATCAGCAATGTGGCATAGGAAACTTGACCTGGTGATAAAAGTGGAACACATCTGTCACTGAGTTCGAGTCTATGTGCCTGTCCTCTCAGGAGTCCACATTTCAGGAGTGGAAACCTAGCAAATGGACTTTTAATTGTCAATGCCTATCCTGGTAGAATGGTCTTTTCACCAGGGAGTATTCCATCCTATCAGTCAACAGCGAGAAATGGTAGATTTAAACTTAAGAGCATTCCATCACAACTGCAAGGTGGACAGGTTCATATGTACTTTGAGACCCACTGGCAGACACTGCAGATATGTGTTTGGGTGCATTACACGAAGGCATCCTTATTGCTGTGGACTGGCCAAGAAGAACCTGGTACTCCCACCTGGTTTTTCTGGTTGTGAATGCTTGGTAGCAGCTTCTGCACATTGCAGACCTATGATCATAGGTCATATAATCTCTGCTTCGCACTCACTGGATGTAAGGGCATGACTATTGAATCCTAGGAGTTGGGTGAGAGGTCTCTTAAAGGCAGTGATTTCCACCAAGCTCTGAGCTCCAAGAAGGTCATAGACTATGCAATCTAATACTTGGTACACTGGAATACCTTGTGGCTGCATCAAATGTATTGACATGGGGTGTGGTTTACACATGGCGCCGAACGGTCGCACCTAGGCAGTGCTCCGTCTATCCATCGGCCTTGCATACCTCCATTGATGCCCTCTAAAGCCTCAGGGCCCCACTTTGCGCCTGGTAAGAAAACAGGGATAGGAGGAGGGAGATGCAGCGCTTGCAGTCTTCTCAGCTGGGATGCTGGGCACCGAAGGGGCGTGGGGAGAGAGGTCCAGGTGTGTAGAGACATCTAAGGGGCAGCCAGCTGACGGAGCAGAAGTAACTCTGTTGGCAGCAAACACAAAAGAACAAGCAGCGCCCCACTAAGCGTAGTAGAAGGTTAAAAACAAAGCATTTATTAAAATTGCACTTACAGGAATTAAGTGATATTAGGCATGTAAAATATCCTGGCATCCCAGTCTGGGAGGTCCAAGCGTCACGGGTCCAGTAGGGAGCCATCCATCCACTCTCCAGCTCCCTACTGGACCCGTGATGCTTGGACCTTCTTCTCGCCCACCTGCCTGGAGCCTCGGAACCCACCGGAGCAACTGGACACGTGCTGGCGGGATCCCTAGTACTCGGACCACCCAGACTGGGATGCCAGGATATTTTACATGCCTGATATCACTTAATTCCTGTAAGTGCAATATTAATAAATGCTTTGTTTTTAACCTTCTACTACGCTTAGTGGGGCACCGCTTGTTCTTTTAAGAAAACAGGGAAAATCTCTGCAGCTAAACTGACCACAGTGGGCTCCATCCAGCGTTACTTGGTGGTGGAAAAAGCCAGTCCGTTCGGGCCGCGCACTAAGGCTAAAGCCTCGAGGTCGAATAGATCTCCCTCCGCCCACACCTCCTCGCCACTCGGCTGCTCACCAGCGTCCTCCCTCAGGTTGGAGCTTATGGATGACCCAGGCTCACCGACCGGCTGTGACATGTCATCCCTAGTCAGTGGGCTGAAGAAGGAGCTGGCAGGCATGTTTCACAGCCTTGAGAGATCAATCAAAAGGGATATCTCAGCAGTGAGAGCGAACATGTCTCACCTCCTTGCACTGGTTGAGGACATGGAGAGGCGCGAAGACGCACAGGAGGAAGCCATTAGGTACAGAGGTACAGGCAACGGTAACACGGCTCGCTATGGCAAGCAGAGCAACCCTTTACAAATTAGAGGACTTACAGAACTGGAACTGCAGAAATAATTTAAGGATCAGAGGGTTGCCAGAGGCAACAAAAGATGAAGACCTGGAACCCACACTCCGCGGTATCCTGAACACCGTCCTAGGTGACTGAAACTCCACGTGTCGACAGGGTTCACTGAGCTCTCAGACCCCGCAACCTCTCGATGACCTGCCCAGGGAGGTCATCTGCCGTCTTCACTATTATGAGGACAAAAACGCCATTATGTTTAAACTAAGGGGGACTCCGAACATTGATTTTGACGGTGTTACCATTACAATTTATCCAGACTTATCCAAGGTCACCCTTGATAGGCGCAAACCCCTACTGGAACAGCTGAAGACCGAAGGAGCGACATATAGATGGGGTTCCCATCGTGCCTCATAGCTACTAAAAATGGCCGCTCCGCCACTCTGCGCTTCCCCGTGGAGCTACCCACCTTTCTGCATGACCTCAATGTCTCCCCGGTGGAGTTACCAGAGTGGCAGGATTATATTCCTGTCTTTAACTTCCTCCTGGATTCACAATGGCGTAAACGCCCTCCAAGAGAAAGGATATGGCGACTCTAGGATCTTCATCTAAAAAGCTTGGGTGAGGCCTAACCTGACTTTTCTAACTCTGTTCAGCACTTTTGCTCACCATCATCATCACAGGCTGGGCAAACACTCTTCTGTAACTGTACGTTTTTTGCTGACGGAGGTATGGGGGAATAGACTGTTCTGTTTTGTGGCTCAAATGGTTCTACCATACCCCCACCGCTCTATCGTAAGTTTCTTAATCGCACAGATGTGTTTAAAGACCGGATATTGATCCCAGTTGGTTCCTGGGTTGTTCTGGTTTGTTTATTTATGTTAGACTGATCTGCCTTTGCCAGAGGTAATGTTCTTAAATGACCATATATACCTACACTTGTTTTATAGGCCGTACATTGACGGAGCCTGCTGCCCCTTGCAACAGCATGCTTCGGGCGATGTTGATCTGTGCCCCTCCTAAGCCTTTAAGCCTATGCCGCCGAATGCAGATGGCAAGACGGCTGGACCCCCCCCCCCTCCCCAAGGACCACCGCAGCCGTATGCTTGGTTATTACTTGATGCTTTGGTTTACTGAGGGTCATTCACCATCTTTGTATGACCTATCTTTCTCTGTTTCTTTCTATTCGCCCCCTCTACCCCTCCTCTCCCCTTTCTATGTGTGCCAACATTGGTGACCTTATAAGCTATTGTACTCATACAGAAAACTCACATGACACACTACTCCAGTTAAATTGACCTCTCTTCACTTTCCCACATGGTCTTACAGCCTGTGTGACACTAATAGGGCTAAGGGTGTAGCCATCGGGTTCAGCAAGGGTGTCTCTTTCCAGCTGGAGGAGATGATAGCGGATGATCATGGTCGTTACATTTTTCTTAGGGGTTTTATTGGTCCTACATTATGTACTCTGGTTAATGTTTACAGCCCTACCACTAACCAACCCACCTTCCTGTCCCGCATACTCACAAAACTAGCAGATTTTGCTAAAGGTGTTATTATCCTTGCAGGCAACTTTAATATGGCACTAGACCCAATTTTAGATACCTCGCATGGTCGCTCCCCGATTCCATTTAAACGTCTAAACTACATTAAAAAGAAACGACATGACTTACAAATAATAGACGCATGGCGTCTGCTGCACCCCAAAGATAAAGATTATTCCCACTTCTCCAAAACTCACCAATCATTCTCAAGAATAGACAGTGTCTTTCTTGACCACTTCCATCTCACCTGGTTAAAGTCTGCATCAATAGGTGCCACCTTCCTCTCGGACCATGCCCCTGTGTCTGTACAGCTGATGTTCCCTTCCTTACCGCGCGAACAGCTGGAAACTCAATGACACTCTCCTGGCCAATGCAGTAGATGCTTCTACTCTTGCAAGCTCTTTAAAACAGTACCTTTTGGAGAACACATCCTCTGAGATATCTCCTGCAGTACGCTGGGAGGCCCATAAGGCCATGATACGGGGCAAACTGATCAAATTGGGTGCAAGGAGAAAAAGGGAACAGGAAGCACAGCTCAAAGATTTACTTGCGCAGTTAACGGATCTGGAACAGAAGCATAAACTGTCCCTACACAGGGACCACTTAACTCTCTCACACTGAAACGAGAGGAACTGAAGGATCTCTTAAATTTAGAAATGAAAAGGAAATTTAATTGGGTAGCGCAAAAGACACATAATAAACCAGGTAGGCCACTAGCTTGTTCCCTAAGAATCAAAAAAAACGTCTCCTTTATCTCTAAGATTAAACTCCCCTCCGGGGAATTAGCCCATACCTCACCACAGATCGGGGAATTTTACTCGCAACTCTATAATATAAACGGTGACCTTGCCTCTATCCTCATCGAAGAGAAAAGCAAACGAATTTCCTCTTCTCTAAAAGCGGCTCACCTACCCAAATTGCCACGTAATGCCACGAAATTGGAATCTAAATTTACCACCAAGAAATTTCAGAAGGCACTAAAATCTATGCCAAGCGGGAAAGCCCCGGGCCCGGATGTTTACACTGTTTTATATTATAAAATGTTTCAGGACCTTCTCCTTCCCCACTTGACGGCCTACAGTAACGCTATCTCGAAATCTGTAAACCTGTGCCCAGAATCCCTCATTGCCCACATAACTGTTATCCCCAAGCCCGATAAAGACCCTGCATGCTGTGGAAGTTACCGTCCAATCTTGTTAAATGTGGACACGAAGCTCTACGCCAAGGTAATAGCCACTAGATTGATGCCTCTTATCCCTAATTGGATCTCAGCAGATCAAACCGGCTTTATCCCTCAGAAGGAAGCCAGAGATAACTCCCTCCGTGCTATATCCCTAATACAACACGACAGCATAGCTTCCCAGCCCACCCTACTCCTTTCAACTGATGCTGAAAAAGCGTTTGACAGGGTGGACTGGGACTACCTGCGAATGATCCTGCATCACTTAGGTCTAGGCCCAAAAATGATAGCCAGAATCTTCTTAACGGCTTACTGAGTCAGTCTTTTACACTAAAAAATGGTACCAGGCAGGGCTGCCCCCTATCCCCCCTCTTATTCACCATATCCCTTGAACCTTTCCTGGTCACAATTAGAAATAATAATAACATGCTTGGCATAGAACTAGGTACCAGAACCCCCAAGTACGCTGCCTACGCAGATGACATACTATTCTTTGTCCAGCAACCCCACATCTCATTGCCCAATCTCATGACAGCTCTTAAAATCTTTCAAACATTGTCCAATTTCAAGATTAATCTTTCAAAATCAGAGATTTTAAACATCAATGTTCCCGAATCGGAAGTGAACTGTATGAAGCCCTTCTTCCCTTTCAAATGGCAAGTGTCTTCTTTAAAGTACTTGGGGATCCAACTCACACCCAACCCACATAATCTATTTAGATTTAATTACATACCTCTTTTAAATAGTATTAGAGCGGATATGCATTCTTGGTCCTCCCTATCTCACTGGTGGTTAGGGAAAATAAATATAATAAAAATGAATATGGAGGGAAAGGCACCCCCGAATCCCCAGACCAACCTTGCACCGCTCCAGAGCTTCGGGTGGCTTAGCCCTCCCTGACCTAAAAACATATTATCATGCTATAGCGCGAACAAGGGTTGCAGATTGGACATATTCGGGCAAGACTAAGTTATGGGTACAAGTAGAACACTCTTTATACAACTCAGAGCTCTCAGTCATGCCCTGGATCCCAGGGAACTACAGAACTTTATCCGCCTCAACGTCCCCTCTTACAACCTCCACATTAGCTATTTGGGACACATTCCACAAAAAATATTCCTGGTTGTACAATTTCCCCCTAATGCCCATGTTAAAGCATGACTATTTCCCTCCTGGATCAGTGGACAGTGGCTTCCAAACCTGGGCCCAGAACGACACCCTACGGCTTCACCATCTTACCCAAGCGGATACAATTAAACCTCTATCAACCATCCTTGCTGACAAACTCATAACCTTTATGGACAGGTGGGGGTATAAGCAAATATGTCAATTTTTACGCTCTCTACCCAGGCCAATAAGGGACCTACAGGACCTAAACCCTGTAGAAATGCTGTTTTTTGTGCCAAGAACCATGCAGTCTCGCAGTTCTACAAAGCCTCAGCCTCTCTTCAACACCCCGCCTGCCTGGAATACTTAACCAAATGGGATCAAGACTTAGACTAGCAGCTTAGAGACAAGCAAAAGGACAAAGTCATGCTACTGACACACACCTCCTCTATATCCTCTAAAACAGCAGAAACAAACTTTAAACTTATTTCTAGATGGAACTATACCCCGTCCAAACTTTACTGCATGGCAGCTTCCAATTCCCCCCTTTGCTGGAGGAACTGTGGGAACAATGCTTCGCACGCACATATCTGGTGGTATTGCCCTTTCATACAAACCTTCTGGCGATCCATACTAGATTTCAATAAGGAGATCACAGGCAATTCCCTACCCTTTGACTCATGGACGATTCTCTTCCATAACACCACAGGGTCCTACAAGCGATCCATCACTCCCCATCTTCTGAATTCGGCGAAGGCACTAATTCCCACTCTTTGGGGCCAACCCAAAATCCCCACGATCAACGAGCAAAAAATAAATGAAACCTGTCTGTCAGAGGACCTCACATTCATCTCAAGAGAAGAAGCTAATAAACACATGAAAATTTGGTCTGTTTGGCTGGAATTCGATACCACCAACAAATATAAATCCTTAATTTTGCAGTCTCCCAAAGATTCAGCGGAGGATCTCTCCGCCTCTCTTAGGAGACCTTGAGCGGTCCCAAACCTTTAGACTTCTAGACTTATACTCTGTCAGCTTAAAGTTAAAGGTATATACTGTATTGTTTTTCTTTCAACGTTGCTTACCTACCTTAGTCGGCAAACCCACCTTACCTCTTCTTCCCCTTTTTTCTTTCTTCTCCCCTTCCTCTCTCCCTCTCCTCTCTGCTGCCCTTTTTGGCTACCTAATTTTTTATGTCAATTTCGGATTTGTCAATCTAGTCACTTTGTTACCTGTATGTATTACATAGCTTCATAATCATACATGTGGCTATACTGTATGTTCACTTTTGTTTATGTAAACATTTTATTTATATTTTTTAATAAAAAAAAATATTTAACAAAAAAAAATGTATTGACAGCCCAGCATTAGATAACGTAAAGCATCACATCAGGTTAATTAGAAGGCACTGTTGTTTTTGCCAAAAGAGACTTAGTCTCTTCTATGAAAATATGCTTTACCTGTCTGTAAGATGCAGAGAATTGAGATGATTCATCTCCAGTGTGCAAATCCATTTAACGTGGAAGGCTTAATACCTGGGCCTTACCTGTTAATTTTATTCAGTTACCCGAATTTCAGGCTTCCTTGAGTTGGGTATGGACCGGCACTGAGCACACTCAAAGGTCAGATTTCAGCTTTGATGGTCTTGCTTCAGTAGCCTTTGGTCACCCTTTTGTTGGCCCGTACTTTTATAAAGGCATTATTCACATCACAATTTCTGTTCAGTTACTTCTTGCTCCATTGGACCTCAATTTAGTCCTTTTGCCTCAATAGCCCCCCTTTGGAACCCACTCTGGAAATCCCCCTTATGTCCTTATCGCAAAAGATGGTATATCTCTAGTAATAATATGCGTCACTCTAGATTATACTTGGAAGGGCAAAGAGCTTGACATCTATCTAAAATAAGGATTGGATGGAGACTTTGAAGAGGACACTTCTGATCCACAATTCAGTTGAATAATTTTAGGCAAAAAGCTAACTTCACAGTTGAAATATATATTTGTGCACTAATTTAACTGCAAAAGGACTTGGAACACTGTTAAGCCACTTGGTATAGCAGCAATTCTGCTTTACTTCTTTCAGGCTCAGCTTTACTACTTATTTCAGCTTTACTGCTTGGAGAGAATTACATTTTAGGCGTGGCTTTATGTTTGCTATGGTATTACTAAAAAAACTATACTTTTGGTCCAAAGAAATTAATTTTTAGGTGAACTTTGGGTAAACAGTCAGACACACTTTAAACATGAATATGGAAGCTGTTTTGAATGTTAAAGAACTTTTCTCCTTCCAGTCTTTAGATTTTAATATTACAGCCATATCAGTGTGCACACCTTTCTTTACTTTGGTTAAGCAATACAGCTTGGCCACCTCCCTGCTCTCAGCTTGTGATTGGACATTAAAAGAGCAGCAGTAGACTTATCAGGTCATATTTATTCTCTCTTCTTTCATCAGCATGTTCTGTAACAGTAGACTCTGATTGGCTCTGCGATGCAAGTTTTGTTGTTCAGGGCATTATAAGAGATTGTTCTCAAGACTGGTTTCAGTACTTATATTGATTGCATTTAATGGTTAATACATAACTTACAATTAATGGTGTTTTATCTGCCTGAAGTGAAGCTTTAATTGCCAGCTTTCCTGGCAATCATAGCAAACATTCAAGGCATGAGGCTCATTCGTGCTGTTGTAGGTCTGATAAAGAAGTTGCATGCCTGAAGGCATGCTGTGATGGCTGCTGCTAACCATTAAAAGTATTAACCCGACATACATTCTTGATTCAGAACAAGTTAACTGTTCTAAAAATGCTCTTTAAAGAAACTAGACTAGTTTTGAAGTATATGTGATATGTGACTACATTTGGGGAACATTATTTTAATCCATTATGCAGGGGATGAATTGTTCATGTATCCCTAAAAACTGGGCCGAACGACATTTATGTGGGCAAAACTAAGACTGTAGGCTTGTAGATGATCAGTCCCACAATTAGTCCTCTAAGTAATGCCTAGTACACATGATCAGAAAATACAGATTTCAATGCGATTGTATGATAATCTGTTAATACACAGTGACCAAGGCTGTGCATGCTTGGAAATGGAAAAATACATTACAATACAATACATCGCATCACTTCTGAACTTGTATTCTGTCTGAACTTTAGTAAACTCTTCATTTTTGTTATGAGACTAGCATGCATAAAAAAAAAAAAAGGGATGATCATTCGTCCTATATTCTCATTGTGTGTACGAGGCTTAAGGTTTCAAACTCCTGAGTACATTACAAATAAGTTTATGCATCTAGAAGGACTTCCTAAAAAAAATTCCAGTTGCCACAACGACTTTGTGATATGTGGTATACAGGTGCTGCAATAAGCCGTTAGCTGTAAGGGTACACTTTACAGGCAGTTGGCTTAATAATAATACAGGAAACAAAGTTTATATGTAATAATGCACAAATAATTACATGCTAATTGCTTACCCCAGTTTCTGCTGTATCCATGGTATAGATCAGATTTTTTATTAGCAGAATGGCCAAGCGGTGCTAGCACTCATTGGTGCAGCCGGGTGTGTAAACATGTCTCAAGTGAAAAATGAATTTCTCATGCAGTAAAATTGCTTATAAGTGCCAGTGTAATTAGGAAACGCTTTATGTTGCTATCATTAGTCATGCGTAACATCAATCTATTTAATCATGGCAAAGGGGCATTAGTATTGAAAACTTTGTTTTTTTTTACTGAACACAACATGGCTGCTCTCATGAGCCTTATTTTGGCGAAACCAATAAAAAATCACGGTGCAGCTGTGGACATTAAATGGAAATGCTGGTGGGAAGAACACTTAAACAAATAATAACAACATTTAAAATCTTGGGTATCATTTCTCTTTTCCCCTTTAAATGGCAGCTGCAAGACAACATGAGGTATTCCAGCTCATGGGACATCTCTCCTATGCACTTATCTAGAACACGACTTCTGAGGTGGCTTTATTCTGCTACTGTGAGACAAAAAAAATAATAATGCGTACTGAGAGAAAATGGATAGGATTACAGACATGTCTTCTTCAGGTGGAATAGTTAACATAAAAAGGCAGTTTGTGGAATGGCTACCAGAATATCTAATCAGGTACCATATCTAGTGAAATAGTGCAGAGTAATAATATGCAGCAATCAGAAATGTGAGGGTAGCAGTAGGCAAAGCTACCTGCACACTGCCAGTGACTCCACCACATGGTTCCAACCTTGCCACCAGGCTGGAAAGCAACACCAAGATCATCTGATAGAGTAAATCACTAATTGTGTGCAGGAAGTAAATGCCAGGCCGCACTGACCACTATCTCAAAGCTGGGTATATTTGTTAAAGAGTAAGTAAACCCCTTCCTCTATATTCCCCTGCAAAGTAGAAGCATAATGGGCTACTATGCATCGCATAGTAGTCCATTATGTGTCACTTACCTGCAAACGAAGCCTGCGATGTCTCCTGTGCAGGCAGCGTCCATCTTCAGCCCCTCTTCCGGGGCCACGAATCATGCTCTGTGACTGGTCGGAGCCGCGTGACGTCACTCCCGCGCATGCACGTGGGTGCCGCCAGTCACGGCACATTCTCAGTAAAGAAATAGCACGTTTCTTCACTGCGCATGTGCCGAAACACGTCGGCAATGCGAGTACACTGTATATCTCCTAAACTGTGCAGGTTTAGGAGATATGCAGGGCACCTACAGGTAAGCCTTATTATAGGCTTACCTGTCAGTTAAAGTGGTTGTCACGGGTTGACAATGACTTTAAAGACGTCTGCTTGTGTTACATAGCCTATGGCATTGTGTCTGTGACATCACCAAGTTCCACTTGGTGCTCTTGAGCAAATATTCCTCTTGGTTGCAGCAGCTCCGTGGAGAGAGGAGCCTTTAGTGGCATCCATACAGGGGTTCTGAGGGTGGATTCTCATAGTTGTGTGATGAACTTTGTGCCATTCCAAGAGCATGTGAGTGCATTATGTGTTATTTTATCTTAATATAGAAGTTTATTGCACTGCTAGGGAATGCTCTTCCCTGGTCTGTTGTTTTTTTGTTTTTTTTTGCTTAGATTGTTCACAGCTTTTGTTTTGGCAATTCAAAGGATGGCTGCAAAGACTCTGATATAGTAATGGCTGCAACGCTGGTTCAGAGCTTTTTTTTTTTTTGGCTGGTCATACCTGAGCGAGAGAATGGGATTAACCACTTCCTTACTGGGCACTTAAACCCCCCTCCTGCCCAGACCAATTTTCGGCTTTCATCACTGTCCCATTTTGAATGACAATTGCGCGGACGTGCGACGTTGTACCCAAATAAAATTTGCGTCCTTTTTTCCCACAAATAGAGCTTTCTTTTGGTGGTATTTGATCCCCTCTGCGTCATTTCTGATCGCCGCTATAAACAAAAAATGAGCAACAATTTTGCAAAAAAGAACAATATTTTTTACTTTTTGCTAAAATACAAATCCATAAAAAGAAAAAAACATTTTTTATCAGTTTTGGCCAATATATATTCTTCTACATATTTTTGGTAAAAAAAAAAAACGCAATTGGCGTATATTGATTGGTATCACGTCTACAAACTATGGTAATTGATTTATGGCGTTTTTATTTTTTACTGGTAATGGCGGCAATCTGCGATTTTTATCGGGACTGCGATATTGCAGCAGAAATGTCTGACATTGTTTACACATTTTTGGGACCAATGACATTTATACAGCGATCAGAAATTTAAATGTCCACTGATTACTGTGTAAATGTCATTGGCAGTGAAGGGGTTAACCTGCAGGGGGCAGTGAAGGGGTTAACAGTGTTCCCTGGGCATGTTCTAACTGTGAGGGGGGCTGGGCTGGCCGGGACATAACAGATCTAACTGATCCCAGTGACAGGGATCAGTAGATCTGGTATGTCCCCTGTCACAGAACGGAGAACCGCTGTGTTTACATTGGTGGTTCCCTGTTCTGCAGCTCTGTCAGGCGATCGTGGGTCTCGAGCGGACATCGAGTCACAGCGCGGATCTGTAGGGGTTAATGATGATCTGGCTAATAAAAAATTGGATTTTTGTGATTAAACAGTGGGTAAACATCTAACAGGGATTGGTCCCACATAAAATGATCCAGATTATTTATTTATTACAGGTGTTTATATAACTGTTAATTTATGGCGTGCTTTATATATACACACTCACCGGCCACTTTATTAGGTACACCTTGCTAGTGCCGGGTTGGACCCCCTTTTGCCTTCAGAGCTGCCTTAACTCTTTGTGGCATGGGATTCAACAAGGTGTTGGAAACATTCCTCAGAGATTTTGGTCCATAGTGACATGATAGCATCACGCAGTTGCTGCAGATTTGCCGGCTGCACATCCATGATGCGAATCTCCCATTCCACCACATCCCAAAGGTGCTCTATTGGATTGAGATCTGGTGAGTGTGGTGGCCATTGGAGTACAGTGACCTCATTGTCATGTTAAAGAAACCAGTGGTGAGATGATTTGATCTTTGTGACATGGTGCATTATTCTGCTGGAAGGAGCCATCAGAAGATGGGTACACTGTAGTCATAAAGGGATGGACATGGTCAGCAACAATGCTCAGGTAGACCATGGGGTTTAAACAATGATTAATTGGTACTAAGGGGCCCAAAGATACAACCGTTGATGCAAGGCAGGATGGATCCATGCTTTCATGTTGTTTACATCAAATTCTGACCCTACCAGCTGAATGTCGCAGCTAGAATCGAGACTCATCAGACCAGGCAACGTTTTTTTGAATCCTCTATTATCCAATATAGGTGAGCCTGTGCAAATTTTAGCCTCAGTTTCCTGTTCTTAGCTGAGTGGCACCCGGTGTGGTCTTCTGCTGCTGTAGTCCATCTGCTTCAAGGTTCAATGTGTTGTGTGTTCAGAGATGGTATTCTTCAAACCTTGGTTGTAACGAGTGGTTATTTGAGTTACTGTTGCCTTTCTATCATCTCAAATTAGTCTGCCCATTCTCCTCTGATATCAACAAGGCATTTTTCTCCACACAACTTCCACTCACTGGATATTTTCTCTTTTTCGGCCAATTCTCTGTAAACCATAGAGATGGTTGTGGGTGAAAATCCCAGTAGATCAGCAGTTTTTGAAACACTGAGACCAGCCCGTCTGACACCAACAACCGTACCATATTCAAAGTCACTTAAATCCCCTTTCTTCCCCATTCTGATGCTCAGTTTGAACTTCAGAAAGACGTCTTCACCACGTCTAGATGCCTAAATGGATTGAATTTCTGCCATATGATTGGCTGATTGTTGTGTTACCAACAAATTGAACAGGTGTACCTAATAAAGTGGCCGGACAGTGTATATTGTACATTCACATCAGTCTCTGCCCTCAAGCTTACAATGTGCTAACTCACATTCATACATACACATTGCAGGGCCAATTTGGATAGAATGCAGTTAACCCAATGTTTCTCAACTCCAGTCCTCAAGGCGCACCAACAGGTCATGTTTTCAGGATGAAACAGCTGTGGTAATTACTAAGGCAGTGAAACTGATCAAATCACCTGTGCAAAATAATGGAAATCCTGAAAACATGACCTGTTGGTGCACTTTGAGGACTGGAGTTGAGAAACACTGAGTTAACCTACCAGCATGTCTTTAGAGTGTGGGAGGAAACCCGGAGTACCTGGAGGAAACCCACACAGGCGCAGGGAAAACATGCAAACTCCAGGCAGGTATTATTATGGTTGGGATTCAAACCAACAACCCTAGTGCGGCTAGGTGGAAGTGACAACCACTTAGCCACTGTGTTGTTGTTTAACCACTTCCGTACCAGCGGACGTCATATGACGTCCTTGGGTTTGAGTGGTGATATCTGAATAATGCCTGCAGCTGTAGGCACCATTCAGATACCGTTTTTTTCAGCAGGCGATTCCCTGCAAGATAAAAGTGGTTTTAGCGGCGGATTCACCGCAAGATCACTTTTATCAGCGGTGGGAGAGGTGCCCCGCCTCCTGCCGCTTTCCGGTCATCTCCGCCGCTTACCGGACCCGCCGGCAGCGGCGGAAATGATCCAATCCTCTCCCCCCAGTGTCTGTGAGCCGACTGAGCGGCTGAAGCCGCTCACTCGGCTCCATAACACGGCCGGCGGAAATGACGTCAGAAATGACGTCTGCCCAACGGTCTTAAAGGGCCCTGTCACTTTTTTCAGATTTTTTATTTTTTTTTTGCATTTGAGTGTAAATATGAGATCCGAGGACTTTTTGACCCCGGATCTCATATTTAAGAGGACCTGTCATGCTTTTTTCTATTACAAGGAATGTTTACATTTCTTATAATAGGAATAAAAGTGATCAATTTTTTTTAAAAAAAAAAAGAACAGTGTGAAAATAAAAAGTAAAAAGCAAAATAAATAATTAAAAAAAAAAAAAAATTTAAAGAGCTCCGTCCCGCCGAGCTCGCGCGCAGAAGCGAACGCATACATAAGTCCCGCCCACATATGAAAACTGTGTTCAAACCACACGTGAGGTATCGCCGCGATCGTTAGAGCGAGAGCAACAATTATAGCTCTAGACCTCCTCTGTAACGCAAAACTGCTAACCTGTAGAATTTTTTAAATGTCGCCAATGGAGATTTTTAATTTGCAAAGTTTATCGCCGTTCCGCGAGCGGACGCAATTTTGAAGCATGACATGTTGGGTATCATTTTACTCTACGTAACATTATCTTTCACAATATGGAAAAAATTGTCCTAACTTTACTGTTTTCTTATTTTTTAACTAAAAAAACTGAATTTATTAAAAAAAAAGCA
>BLSH010559378.1:547409-571298 GCA_018402905.1 Glandirana rugosa
TAGGCTAGTAGAGGCGTGACGGTCGCCCAGGCCATTCGCCGTCTCTACTGCCCTTTCGCCGTCTTCCCCCCGTGGAGAGGGAGGAGACTATTTTCACTAGAACACCGCTTAGGCGGTGATTCTCGGCTTACCGGACCCGCTGGCAGTGCGGAGATGATCGGATCCGTCCCCCCCCCCCCCCCAGTGTCCGTGAGCCGACTGAGCGGTTGAAGCCGCCCACTTGACTCCATAACATGGCAGGGCGGAAACAACGTAAGAAGCCAACGGTCTTAAAGGGCCCAAATTTTTTTTTTTGGGCTGTCATTTATTTCAAATGTTTTTTTTTTTTTTGCATTTTAGTGTAAATATGAGATCTGAGGTCTTTTTGACCCCAGATCTCATATTTAAGAGGACCTGTCATGCTTTTTCCTATTACAAGGAATGTTTACATTTATTGTAATAGGAATAAAAGTGATCACTTTTTTTTTTTTTTTTTTTAAAAGAACAGTGTAAAAATAAAAAGTAAAAAGCAAAATAAATAATTAAAAAAAAAAATTGAAAGCACTCCGTCCCCACGAGCTCGCGTGCAGAAGCGAACGCATACGTAAGTCCCGCCCACATATGAAAACGGTGTTCAAATCACACATGTCTATGCACTATGTCGCCTCCTCACTGCATGCTTCAACCCCCATAAACCAGCACCACCATGCTGCAACTGTATGTGCTACCCTCCAAAAATGACAGTAAGAGATTATTTTTGCCATAGCGCGATGGCTGCATCATGTGTACTCCCCTGTCTACTGCCTTTCTTGCTTTAGAGGGAACAGTTGGGGGGCTGTAAAAATGCAGCACCGTCTCATGTTTTTACCACCTCAAACCCCCCTCCAACTGCAAGTGTAAATCAGGTCTTAGGGCCCTTTCACGCGGGCATTCCAATCAGGTCCGCCTGTCAGTTTTTTAGGTTGACCTGATTGGAAGCTCCATGCAGTCCTATGGACAGATAGATGTTAAAGGACTTGTGTCTGTTTGCATCTGCCTACCTCTGAGTCTGTCCAGGTGCAGAAAATAAATGGAAAAGGACTGTTCCCTTTTCCATTGTGACAGATGGGAGGTAACCTGATGTAAACTGACAGTAGAGTGCGTTTATATCTGACCAACCATAGAGCTGTCACAGGTCCATCCATGTCCGCCGGGCACAATCTGAATTGGTGCAGATGTTAAAAAACTTACATCTATTCCGTTCGGCTCTGATTCAGCAGGGGTCTGCTTATTGCTGGTTGGAGGGGACCCCACTCTTTGTGAAAGGAATCTAAGTCTTCATGCACACGGGATGCTTTTTCAACTTCCCCTGAACTATTTTTTTTGACAGCTAGAAGCTAGTGTCTAAACGCCCGTTTTGCCTCGTCTTGCGTGCCGCGTTTAGCGATGTTTGCGTCTAGGAGTGGTTTTTTTTTTTGCTTTTTTTTTTTAAATGGAAACGCCTGTAAAGGAAACGCTCCTAGACGTTAGTTACCATGTTTAGCGGTGCTTACAAGCTGTTTGGCTTTTCAAATGCCTCTGAACTGGCGTCTGAACCCATTTTTTTGCGTTCCAAAAGAAAGCCTCTAAACTCAACTGCCTGGAAACGACCCTAAACGACCCTGTGTAAATGTACTGATAAGATAACATAGAGGAAAGTTCAGGGGCAGCTGGAAAAAAAACGTCCAAACTGGCCATACCTTATACAGTTTTCTTGTTCGATTTCCTTTATATTTACCTTCAACTATATAGTGCAAGGGCCTGCCTGTATAAGAAAATTGTATAATGTGTAGCCAGCCTTATGCTGACCATACACTATGTGAAAAATCAGCCATACCCATTTTCGAAAAACGAACAATCGGCTCTGAGAGCAAACGATAGTACCATCACGTAATGACCGATAAATCGTTCAGTGGACATACATAAATCTGTTTTTTGTTCATTTTTTCACATATACCTAGTACAAAAAGTTTGGACGGGAAACAAATTTCCATTTTCCATTCGTTCGGCCGAAAATTTTCAAACTTGTCCTTCATTTTTTTTTTGGCTCAGAAACGTCCCAACTGATTAACGATTTGCGCCCATTAACTGGCCGAAAAAGGGACGATCTGTCCAAATGACTGATTTTCGCCCAATTTTTCATATAGTGTATGGCCAGCATTAGACTAGTAGTGAGATAAGTGGATCATCAGGGTCCAGCTAGCACAGCCTGCATTGATAATGAGCAAATATGATCATCATATACAGTACATTTATAATTAAAAACTATAAATAGAAACAAGGGTTTTAAATAAGAAAACACAATGGGACATTGTATATTTAGAATATATTAAATAAAAAAAAAATAGTTCTAAGTTAAGCCAGTACACACAGGCTGAATATGGGCGGCACAGTGGTTTAGTGGATAGCACTTTTGCCTAGCAGCAAAAGGGTTGCTGATTCCAATCCCAACCATGACACTACCTGCCTGGAGTTTGCATGTTCTCCCTGTGCTTGCGTGGGTTTCCTCTGGGTACTCCGGTTTCCTCCCACACTCCAAAGACATGCTGGTAGGTTAATTGGATCCTGTCTAAATTGGCCCTGGTATGTCTATTAGCATATGTGTAAATGTGAGTTAGGTACCTTATATTGTAAGCTCCTTGAAGGTAGGGACTGATGTGGATGTACAATGTATATGTAAAGCTCTGCATAAATTGACGGCGCTATGTAAGTACCTGAAAAAAAAAAATATCGGGAGACATTTGCCTGTTCAAAAAAAAAAGCCTGTGTGTATGTTGGTCTGTGCATGCTGGAAAACCAGCAGCCAACCGACACCCGATCAGCGCTCTCAGCCAATGACAGAGAGCGCTGATCAGAGTGTTCTGGCGGGGCGTCCTCCTCTCAGAACACAATAGCTCAACAGGGGAGATCGATATACTAACTTTGCATAGTTAAAGCGGTAGTAAACCCATGCATTTAACAGGTTAAAAACCAGTCACATTTCCGGGACGTGCCGGAAATGTAACACTCCCATTGGTTGTGCTCTAAACCAAACTGTCAAACCATCCAATGGCTGGTGTCATAGCTGATCACATGTGCAGCATCATGGCAGTTGTAGCTTAAACAGAGGCCAAGATGGCAGCTTCCTTGGCTGAAAATGATAGGAGGGTTTACTACCACTTTAATACAGTAGCTCCAACCGGAGCAGACAGTTTTTTTTTTTTGCGTTCAACCCAAAAAAACAAATCGTGTGTACTAGGGCTGCAACTAATGATTATTTTCATAATTGATTATTTGGCCGATTATTGTTTCGATTAATCGGATAATAACCTTAAAAAAATTTGTGTATAATTTAGTTAATATGAAAAGTTTTTTTTTTAAAAAAAGGCAATTTTCCCTTACATATATCTATGCAGTAGAGAATATAAATAATTACCGGTAACTATATGATTAGGGAGCAAAATCTCTAATCCACTCAGAATAACAGACAGAAGAGATATACTGTATATACTATTAGAGGTTGAATCTGGTAATCATCAGACTCAGAGATCACATTTTTTATTTAAAAAAAAAAAAAATTAAAGACTGTTGTGCAGTTTTTTCAGACAGAACTGTAATGTTTTATATGCTGGCTATACAAAAACAAGGTATTCTTTCAACAAACAAAAAAAATGTATTTTTTTTTTTCATGGATATGATCATTTTATATATAATGCACATTACTGGTAAAAGTTGACTTTAACCACTTGCCGACCGCCGATCGGCATCTGACGGCGGCAAAGTGGCTTGTTCCCGCAAATCGCCGTCATACGACGGCGGCTGCGGGAACGTGTTTAGTGAGCGCACGCGCGCCGCCGGAGGCGCGCCCGCACGCTCACTGTGTCCAGGGGGGGCCAGGGAGCGGGTGCGGCGGCTTCGATTGCCGCCGGCTACCCGCGATGCCCCCCCCCCCCGGAGCGAGTGAGCGGAGGTCCGTGTATGTAAACACGGACCTCCGCTCTGTGTGAGGGGGAAGGGCTGTGATCACAGCCTTCCTTTACGTGAAGGCTGTGACCACTTCCCTTCCCCAGATAGGCAGTCCCCCATACAGTTAGAACACGCCCAGGGAACATAGTTAACCCTTAGCGCGCCCCCTGCAGGTTAACCCCTTCACTGCCAATGGCATTTACACAGTAATCAGTGCATTTTTATAGCACTGATCGCTGTATAAATGCCAGTGGTCCCAAAAAAGTGTCAAAATGGTCCGACATGTCCGCTGAAATATCGCAGTACCGCAAAAAATCGCAGATCGCCGCCATTTTTAGTAAAAAATAAAAAATTAAAAACCCCAAAAATGAATTCTCATCATCCGTAAACGCGACCACGTTTGCGCAAACCAATCAATAAACGCTGATTGCGATTTTTTTTATCGCAAATATGAGGAAGAATATAAATCGGCCAAAAACGGTGAAAAAAAATGTTTTTTTATATTTTTTTTTGGATTTGTATTTTAGGAAAAAGTAAGAAATTTGGGTTTTTTTGCAAAATTGTCGCTCTTCTTTTGTTTGTAGCGGCGATCATAAATGACGCAGCGGTGATCAAATACCACCAAAAGAAAGCTCTATTTGTGGGGAAAAAAGGACGCAAATTTTGTTTGGGTACAACGTCGCACGACCGCGCAATTGTCAGTTAAAGCGACGCAGCGCCGAATCGCAAAAAGGGCTCCGGTCCTAAAGCTGGAAATCCTTCCGGGGCTGAAGTGGTTAAATGTAATTGTAATTTCTTATATTACCCTCCATTCTATCAGTCTCCACCTTCTCGGTGTTCAGATGCTGATCTTACCTGAGTCTTTAAAGCATTTTTTTTTTAAGCAACAAATGTGCTATACTTACCTGCTCTGTAATTGTTTTGCACAGAGCAGCCTTAATTCTCCTCTTCTGGGGTCCCCCACTGACACTTCTCGCTTCTCCTGCCTTCAGAGTGCCCCAATAGCAAGCTGCAAAGTATAGTATAGAATGCCCCTATAGCAAGGTAAAAAAACTTCTGCCTTTTAGATCCACTCACTTCCTGCCCAGGACTACATGTCCCATGAGGCACAAGTTCTCAGGCATTTACTGACATGTATGCCTGGTGTACTGAGCTATATGTGTGCTGCACTGTGTATACCAGGGTTGCTCAACCAGAGTTCCGTGGAACCCTAGGGTTCCTCCAGAGGTTGCTAGGGGTTCCTTGAGCAATGGTCAATTTCTACCTCTCAGATAAATTCCCAAAGATACCATTCATCTTTTTAGCTATCTGTAAGGGGGTGCTGTGGATATTCTTCCCAATGACCACAAGTGTAAGGAGCATTCTTCCCATTGACCATCACACTAATGTATTATGAGTTGTAGATTTTTAATTTTTAGCAGGGGTTCCCCGAGATCGAATAATTATTTCAAGGGTTCCTCGGTGTTGAAAAGTTTGAGAAAGGCTGGTGTATACTGACATGCATGGACGGTATACTGAGCTGTATGTGTGCTGCGCTGTATTTCCTGATATGTAAGCAAATAATGAATTCTGTATGCAGGCCAACTAATCGGCTGGCTGATTAATCGATTATGAAAATAGTAATCGATTAGTCGATTAATCGATTAGCAATCGATTAGTTGTTTCGGCTCTAGTGTGTACCAAGCTTTAGAACTTTGATCCTAATTCATTTATCCCCTCCCACGCTACAAAAAAAATGGATTTTACACCCCTAAGCATAAGAAAACAGCCTATGTATGCAGCAGCTCGCATTTTCATTTCTCAGTTATTGTTTGTTTATTTAATCCCTTTAACTGTTGATACCCTTATTTTCTGGTTGGTTCCAAAACTCCACAGACTCATGAGTCAAGGATCTATAGTTATTCCCAGAATAACTGTAAAAAGAATTTTGGATCTGGCTGCTTGTAGTCTGTAAGGGCCCCTTAAAACCATTTACTTTGGGCTGCGTTTGGCAGCCTTGCTCAATGCAGTCCTAATGCAAAAGCAAGGCAATCTGTTTTCTTCGCAGTCAGTTCACACGACATTGTGGGGGGTGAGCGCTGTAAAAAGTACTGTAAGTAGTACATTTTTCAAGGTGTGTTTCAACGCAAATGACAGATCACAACGCCGCTGTAGTGTATAGAATTGAACGGAATGCCATTTTTCAAATTCAATTAAGTTATAACAAATAAAAAATAAAGTAAACTGCGCAATGCTCCAGGATCGACGCATCGACACTGTACTTCCTGTGCGTTTAGCATGGTTTGCTGCTTTGATCAAGCCCTGAGACTTGGGCAAATGAAGTGGCGTTTTTGGTGTTGCAGTTCCAGTGTTTCCTGTGTAGCATTAGCTCCATGCACACTAGCATTTTTTATAAGCTCAAAAAACGCTATAAAAAATGCTGATAATAGTGTTTTTTGTGCCAGCTTGTAGTAGCATTTTAGGAACAATTGCATTTTATTAGTGTCTTTACAGTACATGAAGAAAAAAAATGTTCGAAAAGAGCTGTTAGGAGCAATATAGCGTTTTTTTTCTGCCAGGAAAACACTCCCAAAAATTCTGCAAAAACAATTTTTTTCTGCTCCTAAATGCTGAAGCTTGAAAAATGCTTCTAACATAAAATAGTGTGCATGGACACATAGGATAACCGTATTAGCTTCTAGGAGCAAAAAAAAAAAAAATGCTCATAACAGCTTCTAGGCGCTTAAAGAATTACAGCCAAAGCTTGTTTGGTTGTACTCCTATGGATCATAGGAGTGCAGTTCATTCTGCACTCGTGACCCGGTTTCAACAGACAGCTGAAGCCCGCTGTCGGCTCACGTCACAAATCCGGGTTTAGGCTGGGGAAAGAGCACCACAATGAAACCTGGACCGGCACCCAGCTCAGTCTCTCAGCAAGCCGCCAAGAGCCTGAGGCAGCTGCTCCCACCCCCTCCACTGCCCAGCGCTCCAATGAGCGAGGGGGGTGGGCAAGACAGAGAGCGGTGATTGACAGTCACCAGCTCTCTGCTCAGGGAGCTGTGAGACTCGCGCGATCGGTGGTGTTAAATCGCTCAGTTCTAAGTGTTAGAGTCGGTAAGGGACAGATGAAGCATCGGACCAATGCTGCATCCACTTAGGTAAGTATGATTGGTGGGGGGGATCCCATACTTCTCTTTTAAAAAAATGCTAGTGTGCATGGAGCCTTATTGTTGCCTGGGTTTATTTTTAATATATTATTTAGAACTGACAAATTTCTTGTGAAAATATTTAATAAGTCTGATGCCAGCTCGCTTACCTTTATTTTATCATTTTCTACTCTACACCCTGAGAATGAAACCTAATTCTACCAAACTGTTATAAATCACAGGATGAGACTAATAGTAAAAATATATATATTTCTGTTGGGTGGATTGCTAGTACTTTACAAAACTGTTTAAGCTCAGTCCCACAGGAGCTGGGAAGGTTTGCTTAAAGCTAAGTAGGAATCTAGTAATGATATATTCCCCTTTACTGTCCTCTAGTGAGACTATTAGAGACAAGGCTTCTCTGAGCAGCGCCAGTGGCAGGTATGATCAGCAGTATTACAGTAATCAATGGCATGCTGTATTATTAATCCCATTCTTGATGGCACAAGGAAGATCAATGCCTGAACAAGTTACTGAAATTGAAGCGATCAATGGAACATGGTTTATTTCTTCAATGCGCACCTCGCATACAGTCAGTGTATTTAAATGGAGACCGCGCATTTATTTTATCATGTCTGGAGTGGGAATTCCCTGTATGATTCAGAACTCGACTGAAAAATAGCATAAGATGTAAACTTGCTCATATATTTGCTATGTCTAAAGATATTTATAGCATTATTTAAGCCACTGACTTGACATGCAGTAGTTATATTACAAGGGCTGTACCGAAAGAAGTGCAAAAATGGGCATAACTTTTTTATTAACTTACATGGGTCACTGAAATTTCACGTGTCGGTAGAATAACTCTTCTTCTATAGTAATTCTAATTCTTCTACTTGTTCATTGCAGGTAACGAATGGATTCCAAGCAGAAGAAATGTGCAGTCATTGAGTTCTTGACGAATGAGAGGTCAGGCTGTCTGACATCCACAGAAGGCTATGTAATGTTTATGGAGATGACACCACTGACAAGAGTTGCTAATGACAAGACGTTTGACAATTATGTCATTTTCGTAAGCATTATATAGCCTTCTGTGGTTATTGGACAGCCTTCGTCAAGGACTCAATGATGGCACGTTGCTCCTGTTTGAAATCCATTATTTACCTGCTATGAAAAAGAGTTACTATAGAGCAGTGGTTCTCAACTCCGGTCCTCTGGACCCACCAACAGGCCAGATTTTAAGTATTACCTTGGGGAGATGCAGACTAGAACACTGCAATCACTGAGCAGCAAATTATATCACCTGTGATGCATTTCAGTTATCCTGCAAACCTGGCCTGTTGGGGGGTCCCGAGGACTGGAGTTGAGAACCACTGCTATAGAGGAAGAATTACTCTACCAACGTGATATTTGAACGACTTGCTCACTTTTGTATTACTTTCTTTATAGCCCTTGTATTACATTTGAATGGATAACACCCCAGTATAATGGATTTCAGGATAGAGTAAGTTTAAGGCTGGGTTCACACTGGAAACGGCTCCGGCGCACAGCAGGGTTCCAGTGCGTCCTGCTTCACTGTTTCAGGTCTGACTTCAGCCCAAATTTTTGGCTGCATTCGGACCTAAAATGGACCAAAAGACGTACAAGGCTCCTGTGCAGATTCGCACCGGAGCCGCTCCGGAGATAAGTGAACCGGCTCCATAGAGAGCCGGTCCCATTCTCCTGCTATTGCAAATTGGATGCAGATTCTCCGCATCCAGTTCGCAATGGTGTGAACTCAGCCTAAAGATTTGGTTCACTGTTGCAGCTGTAGATGGACCCATTATATACCCTTTTTTTGACCATCATTATTAACAGGATATTCCCTGTGGCGTTCTGGCTCCCCTTCATCATGAAGATTCACTCTAACCTAATTAATGGTTCCAATGATGATAATTAGACTGTTTTGTAATCGCTGTTTCAGATAGTTGGCTGAAGTTATTAAATGCTGCTACCAGAGTGCTTAAGAGATATAACAAACTAATTTTAACTAACCAGCATCTAATCAAAGCTAAGATTTTTTTTTTTGGTGCACTGAAGTGTTAACCCTATCATTCCCTAGATCAATGGAAGTTTAATTATGATTTCCCTAAGGCGGGCTATCAGCGGGCAGAACTAAAAAACTGACTAAATTCCAAAAATCCACCCACTTGATGTGGATGAGGGAACATGGCACCTCCCTGCCAATACATGGATCGAAACATGGTCGGTCCCAGCTGAACCAAATACATTTTAATCAATGTGGCCAAATGGCCAGCTTAAGACTGGCACAAAGAAAAGGGTCAGTTTGAGTCAGAAAGACTTACCATATGCCTTTCACAAATCTATTTTATTTTTATTATATATTGTAGGTACTTCTATAGCACTGTCAATTTACGCAGTGCTTTACATATACATTGTGCATTCACATCAGTGTAGGCATATCATGAAAAAATGCGTAAGAAGTTACTCTTAGAAAAAAGGCGCATGCCAGAATAATTTGTTATGCTTGTGTCCGACACATTTTAGGACAGGTGCTGAAGTGATCAGATGGATGATGCCATCAAAATATCAACTTTACACAAAAATCTTCAACAGCACATCTTCCCCATGAAATATGAAATCTTTATTCAGACTTCAGTGTATCATAGTCATCACAGACCAAAGTTTCCAAACCACACAGGATGCCTTTATCATGCAAAGTGATGCATATTATGCATATAGATAACCGTAAATAGTCAAAATCAGGTGGCAAGATTTTGCAAGTCAAAGTAATGATACCACTATGACATGCCATTCCCACCTAATTAGTATATTCCTTTACAAAATGTTTGTAGTTCAAATGATACCTTTTATTGGTTATTGGATGCAAACTTTTGCTTCTCAAGGCATTATGTCCCAGGATAGGAAAGGTCCTGAGAGATGGCATCTTTAAAAAGTTAGACATAAAAAGGTATCACTTAAAATTGCATTCATGGTTAACACAGTAGAAATTACTATTGCTATGTATGCCCATACAAATACAAAGTATACCCATGCATTATAAAAAAAAAAAATCCCAATTTGTAATATTTATTACTGCACTTTAAAGCTGAACTTCAGGAATTATCGCTTTAAACTTACATATTCTGGAATATTTTAAATGCTGCTTTGAGTGCCTGTTCGAGCACCTCCTGGGGATATCCAAGGGACAAAAATCACACACCCATCTTAACCAACCACTGATCAGGCTCTGAGCAATGCACAGAATTGTGATGTGGTTAATCCACTGAAAATATGCCTGGGATGTGCACGTTGGAAATATAGAATGTGTTAACCAAACTAAGAAAAAAATCCCACGTTCGGAAAAAGTGGGGGTGTTACCTTTCCAAATAAGAAAATCTCTGTACATCATAACCATGTGTTACGATGGAATTAAACATTTCTGAGGAATAGATTATCTTTTTCTCCAGGAATCTGACAAAAAGACTAACCAAAGCTTGGGCAGGAAAGCTGCCCAGGGCTGTACCTAGAGTCTGTGTAGAAGTGGATTTTTCTAAACAAGAGATCGTGTTCTAGTACCAGTCTCAAACCTTCCAAGAGATACAGTATATGAACTATCTGGACTAGGCTGAAGAAATTTGCATTGTTCCTAATAGTCTTTAGGTTTTAATGATTATTTGTAGGCAAAAGTCCAGCAGCTGTACCAAGGGCTATGTGATAGATCCAGTACTTGTAATTTGATGTGATAAGTGGCCCTGTTTACTGATAGGCTGCTTCTGGCGGTATAAGACGTGGACCCAAACATGAGGTTACAGGAAGAATAAAGAGTTGCGTGTCTTTGACTGCTATCTGCCCTTTGGACCCTCTGGTTGTTTTGACATGAAATTCCATTGAAAGCAACCTCTGCTCTTGTATACTGGAAATGCCAAAATGTTGGAGTCACTTCCAGCTAAATATGACCAAAAGAGCTACTGAGGGTTTCATGTCTGTTACTATGCAAGAAAGGTAAGCTATCCTTGAAAAGGAAATCAAGACCTTAATTATCTTAGAAGATCTTGAATTTAAGGTTCACGTGTTATGCTTTATAGCAGACTTCGTAAAGTTAGACCTATTTGATTAGTTAGTGTATTTGTGAGGCAAGCTAGGGTTGTGCAGAAAAGTCACTGTTCCATCTACACAGCAGGCCTTATGCAACTCCAATTTTGGGTCTTACCCACTGGCAGTTTTTCGCTGCTTAGACATTTTTTTGCAGTTCATTTGGCAGCAGAGTTTCAGTGAAAGTAAATGACGATTTTGCTGATGATCATAGTCACAGTGCAGACCTGCTGTAGAGAGTCCCTACATGGTGGCTTCAGGTCTCATGACCATGAGCTGGAGCACTGCAGGACCTGCTTTTTACAGCTGGCAGGGAAGGTATTGCACAGTTTCACACCCCTAACCGGTGTTTGTAATTCCTGACTGTGTTATTAAAGTGAATCTAACTTTACAGTTTATGTCCACTTTAACCTCATGTAGACTGACATTTGTGCAATGTCTTACACATTTGACATACATCTATTCTTAAATAGAAATGCCTTTAAATCCCCATTGACCAGCATCTGGTGCTTTTGCTACCTTATCAACAGGGAATCTTGCTGACACAAACTGTACATAACCCCCTTGGAATTGCATCGGCAACATTTGGCACAAGGGAGAAATCAGATTGATCTTTGCCCCATCATGTGGCACTAACTGCTGGCATAGGAAAACTGTACAGTTACTGAGTTTGCTGGCCACAGAGTACACAGTGACAGCCGCATACTAATACTGAAGCAGAATAAAAAAAATATTCTCTCTTTTTTTCTATATAGGTGCAAAGGGGAACATACAGCCCAACGCCTTCCAAACAAAAAACTGTTTTTCTTATTAAAATGGAAAAATGTTAAAGATGAAGTCCAGGTATGGCAATTTATACAGCTTAGACCAATTTAATGTGCCATACCTGTGGAATCAATCCCCCTGGAAGCTAACACTCACTAAAATAGGCGATACTGGATGATGTGGAGAGGTGGGGTGGTGACGAGAAAAATAGCAGGCGTTCTCTGAATGGAGCCTGTGCCAAGCAGGTGTTTAGTAAAAGCAGGGCACGAGACATGGAAACTGGGAACAATCAATGTAGTAGCGGTGCCTGCTGTGCCGATTTCCAGCTTCCGCGGAGGTCCCTCATGTATGGCACATACAGTACATATTTACATACTGGAACAATGTAACTATGTAAAAATTGACATACTGCGAATTTAGCTTTAAAATCTCTCTCAGATTTATACCTACTTGTTTGTATCTATACTGAGGCTTTTTCCTCTCATTTACTATCCAGGTGTTTAGCGTCAAAAGAAAAACAAGTAAGGGCAAATTTTCTCAAAGGGGACATATGGAACATTTAAAACCCCACAAAGGTTTGTCCCTTCTATCTCTATTCAAAAAGTTTCGGCTGGTGTTGACCTTGATCCATAGATATGAGGGTAATTCACACTTGCAGGAGTGACTGCTCCCCAGCATATCTCTTAGCTGGTCCTTCTGCTCCTATGTTTGCTGTGCAGACAAGTAAAGGAGCAAAATGGTGTAGTGAAATGCTACTAGCTTATTGGGGTGGTGGTTGTAGACCGGCTTTTGAACCAACGTCTGTCTTATTGATTAAGTCAAGAGCAGACAGCTGTGATGCCCCATAAACATGAGATTGTCACTTTATCCTGTCAGAAGTGACCATATCGAATGATTGTTATCCAAAGTGTTTGGGTTAATTTAGTTCTACTTTCTGAACAGTTTGTATTACCTATATACAGTACTTTTCAGGATACAAATGCTTGCAGCCTAATCCATTTCTGCATTGTATATAGATTCCACTTCTTCCTGCACTCTTCCCCTGTACAGTTTATCTGTTTGAAAGTGCTTTATATTGAATAACATTTGTTATCCCATTCAAATTAACCACAACTTTTTATACATGTGGCATTTATGCAGTCAGATTGATTTTGGTTTTGTGTGTTCTTTTATTATCAAAGAAAAAATTACATCATAGCAAGGAACACATCACAACAATAGAGACGACAAAGCCAGTTTGAAAATCTGACGGCTTTGGTGACTCACATGTTTTTGGTGAATTCCAGTTTCTCCTACGTTTACTGACAGACGCAGCTTTCCATTGACATGTGGGGTTATATGCAGATCCATTTAGGAGTTAACTAGGCAAAGAAAGAAATCAAGCTGGCCCCTCCCAGGGGGCTGTCCTCTCTTTCCCATATAATCCCCCTACTCTGCTCAGTACGTCAGTTTTAACATGCCTAGTGCAAGGAGTTGACCTGGCTCCCTTATGGGACCTGCGGTTTAGATTTTTGCTACCCCTTTTTTATTTTTCATCAAGCTAATGAAGACTACTATCAAGAAGCTGGCTGGGGCATAGAGGGTTCCTGGAAAATCCTGAACTTTCCCCAGCATGGCCGATGCGAGCTAGTCCCAGATGTCCCGCCGCATTGTGCCCGTTCCGTGCGGGCGGTCAGTGGGTGATCCCCACTTGTGCCCAGTGTCCGGATTTGTTTTTTTTTTTTTTCCAAAAATCTTTTATTTAAAGTAAGGAAGTAACAATGAAATAAGCGAGCATTGAAACAGTGTCCGGATTTGATCCTGTCCAGAGGCTTGTGGCCAGAAGCATCCCTCCCCAGCTGGGGAGAAAAGTCTGCGACCGGGTGGCTACCCGCTGCGCCTGTCAGGAGTTGAGTGAGCCCGCCTCTGCTCCTCCTGGGGCGTTGGGGGGGGGCGCTGGGCAATTTTTGGCATCTCTGTCTGCATTAGCCGCTGGTAGAGGCTGGTCGCTGGGGCTCTCCTGGGTCCCTTCGTCCTTTCCTCTTACCCCTCCCCCCCCCGCTCCGCACCCCATTTGGCACTGTGTGCATACCGCCTAGGCCGCCATGCGGGGATCCGCCGCCATTTTGCCATAGCCGCGGCCATTTTTAATGGGATTTTCCCTCCAGTGCTGTGGCGGCCATTTTGCCGGAGCTTCGGTCCTCAGCAGCCCTTTGGCCTCTAGTGGATGTCCTCGGCGGCCATATTGGAGTCCCTGCATGCTGAGAAAACGTGCTGCTGCCGTTTTTACTTTCACTTTACTGGGACAGTGTGGCTGGTTACTGACGGCGCAAGCTCTCTGGCAGATGTTTTTCTGTGGCAAAAACAGCAAGTATAGCTGGCTTCCTGGGGGTGCTGGTGGCGGTGGGTGCAGTCCTCCTGGGTCTCCCTGGCGTTCTGAGGGGCAGTGGTGTGGTTACAGTGTGGGGGTGCCGCTAGTTGTTGTCCTCACTGTGTGTGTTCAGTCTGAGTGGAGTGATGGCAGATGACCCTGCAGGGCCCTCTGAAGAGGAATCAGCGACAGTGCAACTTGCGTTGGGGTCCCTGGTGTCCCTAGAACAGCTGAGGGCAGTGTTTGGGGAATTTCTTCCCAGGGTGGGGCCGAGCAAGGCCCCGGGGGCCCCTGAGAAGCGCCCTTGTTCCTCAGGGGAGGATTCCAAACCGGAAGTGGCTTTAGGGGTCATGGGGACCCCGTGGAACTTTCTGAGGGTGAACTTGACCCCTCGGATGATGAGGAAGACCAAGGGGCTAAGGCAGCGCGCGAAAAGGCGCTGGTGGCTGCAATAATATATGGCATCTGTGCGTCTTTGCGACTGGACCAAGATGGCGAGTCCCAGACGTCTACTTATGTCTGTGGGACTGCCAGGCCTCCTAGGCCACCCAGAGCTTACCCTTATGATACATTTTTTGATCGTCTGATCTATCAGGAATGGCAGCATCCACAGCATTCCTTCGCCATGCCAAAGCGTTTCGCTATCCGGTATCCTTTTGAGGATAATTTCGTAAAGAAGTGGGCGTCCCCCTCGGTGGACCCCCCGGTGGCGCGCCTGAACAAGGCGACGACTATTCCCCTGAAGGGGTCGCCATCATTTAAGGATCCTGCTGATAGGAGGATGGAGGCGGTGTCTAAGGCACTTTTCATTTTGCCGGGATCGGCCTTAAGACCGGCCCTGGCGTCTGCCATGACGGCGCAATATCTGTCTGAATGTACGGCGGAGCTGCAGAATGATCTGGACTGCGGCAGAACGCTTGAGGCGTCGCAGAAAGCAGAACACTTGTTTCACGGTATCAAATACCTGTGTGATGCTGCTCTAGACCTGCTCCCTATGTTGTCCAAAATGTCTGTTTTTGCAGTCATTATCAGACGGGTCCTCTGGTTGCGCTCGTGGTCGGGTGGCTACGCATCCAAAAAAGGTCTAGCGGACCTCCCTTTTCAGGGTGGCCGTCTCTTTGGGCCTCAGTTGGATGAAATCATTAAGGATTTAACTGGCGGGAAGTGTACATTTCTTCCGGAGCCCAGGCGGCGAGAATTTCGCCGCAAGTAGGGGGCCTGTCTCTTCGGGTCAGAAGAGGTTTTTTCTTGCCCCTTGCGCAGCGGGCAAGGGCCCGCAAGCCGGAAAGGCTGCTACAGGGGCCGGAAAAAGACCCTGGCAGCGCAAAAACGAAAAGGCAGAGGATAAGCCCTCCTCTGCATGATGGCTTGCCCCCACCCGAAGATCGAGTGGGGGGACGTCTTCTGCGGCTCGCAGACAGGTGGACTGCCTGCATTTCCGACCAGAGGGTGCAGGAAGTGGTGTCCTCTGGGTACAGCATAGAGTTCAGCACTCTACCCCCAGACAGGTTCTTCCCATCGAACATAAGACTCCCGCATCAACGTCGGGAGGCCCTTTTCGGGGCGGTTCAGGCACTATCAGACCAGGGGGTGATCGTGCCGGTGCCTCAGTCAGAGAGGTTTCACGGTTTCTACTCTAACCTATTTGTGGTCCCCAAAAAAGGTGGGGGGTAAGGCCGGTTTTGGACCTGAAGGCTCTAAACTTTTATGTAAAAGCGTGAAAATTACGGATGGAATCGTTCCGCTTGATCGTGGCCGCCCTACATCAGGGGGACTTCCTGGCATCCCTGGACATCAGGGACACGTATCTCCATGTTCCCATTTGTCTCCGACACCAGCGCTTCCTACGCTTTGCGGTGGGAGATCTCCATTACCAATTTGTGGCACTGCCCTTCGGTCTGGCTTCGGCTCCTCGGGTCTTCACCAAGTTGGTGGCCCCAGTGCTGGCGCTACTGAGGCAGAGGGGCATTGCGGTGGTAGCTTACCTCGACGACTTGCACCTGAGAGCAGAGTCTGCCTCAGCCCTGGAGGAGAACGTAGCTATCACCATGGCCTCGTTAATGGACTTCGGTTGGCTGATCAATCTGCAGTCGACATTGACCTCGTCTTGTCGCCTGGAATATCTGGGTCTGACTCTGGACACAGAGCAGGCGAAGGTGTTCTTACCTCCGTCCAAGCTGCGGTCCCTGCAATCAGCAGTGCGAACCTTACTGTCTCACTGGCAGTCATCATTACGGTTCTGTATGCGGGTGCTGGGGCTCATGGTGTCGGCTTTCTAGGCGGTACTTAAGCTCTGAGCCACACTCGGCTACTTCAGCGAGTGATTCTGTCTCGAAGGGACAGATCCCCACTGTCTCTGGACCGGTTGGACCTCTTGGATCATCAGACCAGGGCCTCCTTGGCCTGGTGGCTTTGGGCCCCAGCCTTGACGCGGGGAAAATCGTTTCTTCCCCTGACGTGGTCGATAATCATGACTAACGCCAGCCTGTCAGGCTGGGGGGACGTTCTGGGACATCTGTCGACCCAGGGCCGTTGGTCAGCGCAGGAATCTCGCCTTCCGATCAATGTTCTGGAGCTAAGAGCGATCAGACTCTGCCTATCCCGCTGGACGGCGAGGTTTCAAGGGCTCCTGATTCGGGTTCAGTCGGACAATGCCACAGCGGTGGTGTATGTGAACCATTAGGGCGGAACGAGGAGTGCGGCAGCGGCTGCGGAAGCAGCTCTCATTCTGCATTGGGCAGAACTTCACATACCAGCAATCTCTGCCATCTACATTCCAGGTGTAGAAAATTGGCAAGCGGACTTTCTCATACGCTGGATCAGGGGGAATGGTCCCTCCATCCAGAAGTGTTCAGCCAGATTTGCCACAGGTGGGGCACGCCAGACGTGGACCTCATGGCGTTTCGATTCAACCACAAAGTAAAGACTTTTTTGTGCAGGACAAGAGACCCGTTGGCGGTGGCCACAGACGAGCTTGTGTCACCTTGGGGTCGGTATCGTCTTCTGTAAGCCTATCCTCCCCTCAAACTTCTCCCTAGTCTACTGCGCAGGGTAGAAGCAGAGGGAATTCCGATGATTCTGGTGGCTCCGAATTGGCCTCAGCGTCCATGGTACGCTGACGTGGTAAGAATGGTGGCAGACGCTCCCTGGCGTCTCCCGCTGTGAGACGATCTGTTGTCTCAGGGACCCATATTGCACCCTGCTTTACACTCACTGGCTTTGACGGCCTGGCTATTGAGTCCCAGGTGTTGAGGGACAGGGGTGTAGACGACTCGGTGGTCCCTACCATGCTGAAAGCGTGCAAGTGTACTTCGCGCAAGATTTATCATCGCACCTGGAAGGCATATATTGCCTGGTGTGAGGGGGGGTTGGAACCCTCGCTCGTATGTGGTATCCGGTTTCCTGACTTTTTTTACAGCAGGGCCTGAATAAAAAATTGGCCTTGAGTACTCTCAAGGGCCAGACATCAGCTTTGGCGATTCTTTTTAAACGCCCTCTGGCGTCACATTCATTGATTCGTACATTTGTACAAGGTGTGCGCCATGTGGCTCCTCAGGTGCGGTCGCCTATGGCACCGTGGGATTTGAATTTGGTGCTTTCAGTGCTTCAGAAGCCACCATATGAGAAGATCAGGGATATTCCCTTACAATTGTTGTCGCAGAAAGTGTCTTTCTTGGTGGCCATTACATCCGCTAGGCGGGTATCTGAGTTGGCAGCGTTGTCCTGCAGGTCTCCTTACTTGGTCCTGCATAGGGACAAGGCGGTCTTGCGCCCGTCGCCTTCTTTTTTGCCGAAGGTGGTTTCTTCTTTCCATATTAACAGAGATATTGTTCTCCCTTCGTTGTGTCCGCACCCTTCACATCCTAAGGAGCTTGAGTTGCATTCCTTGGATGTCGTACGGGCTTTGCGGGTGTATTTGGCGGCTACAGACTCTTTTCGGAGGTCTGACACGTTTTGTCTTGACGGATGGTCCACGCAAAGGAATGGCAGCCTCGTCGGCTACTGTCTCTTGTTGGATCAGACAGACTGTAACTCGTGTGTATTCTGTTCGGGGCAAAGTGCCTCCTTTTCCAGTCACGGCTCATTCTACCAGGGCTGTTAGCACTTCCTTGGCTTTTCAACACCAGGCCTCGGTGTCACAGGTGTGCAAGGCGGCCACTTGGGCCTCGGTGCACACGTTTACTAAATTTTATAAAGTTGATGTATCCGCATCTTCGGATGCTGCTTTTGGCCATAAAGTTTTACAGGCGGCAGTGTAGGCGCGTCTGGCGTCTCTGCAGAAGTTCTGTTGGGTACAGTTGTTGTCGTTTGCCCACCCCTCTTAATGACACAGCTTTGGGACATCCCCACATGTCAATGGAGAGCTGCATCTGTCAGTGAACTTAGGAGAAAAAGGGATTTTATTAAAATTTACCATAAAATCCTTTTCTCTGAGTTCACTGACAGACGCAGCACCCACCCCTCTGCGTTTTTTTCGGTACGCCTTGTTACGAACTGATGTACTGAGCAGAGTAGGGGGATTATATGGGAAAGAGAGGACAGCCCCCTGGGAGGGGCCAGCTTGCTTTCTTTCTTTGCCTAGTTAATTCCTAATAGGATCTGCATATAGCCCCACATGTCAATGGAGAGCTGCGTCTGTCAATGAACTCAGAGAAAAGGATTTTACGTAAGTTTTAATAAAATCCCTTTTTTTTCCATTTGCCTGAATTTTTGCATGCAAGATTTGTTAATCTTTGCTTGTAGTAAGGCTTTAAACAATTGCATCTATAAAGATGTTAAAGCCCAACTCCAGCCAAATTGTATTCTTTTGTTTCAAAGTGAGGAAGGGTTAGAACATCTGTCAGGTTTTTCATGCCATCTGTGTTCTTATTGGAACAATTTTTCTCTCTCCTCAACAGACAAAAACACATATTTAGTGAGGCTAGAATTTTAGACACTATTCTTATTGCTGTCTGTGCCTTCCAGTTTGGGTGACAACTAATCCCATTCTAATTTCATATATGGGTGTCACAGGGACAGGCAGAATCTCCCCAGTTGTGTCAAGAAAGAAATAAGCCTCAATTATTTACAACTCTATTTAAAGCGCTATTTGAAACTAAAAAAAAAATGTATATATTTCTTTACCCTCTGTTGAGGTATGCAGAAATTCTAAAACAGGATTATACCACCGCCTTTAGGAGGTCTGGACATTGCCAAACAGAATAAAACATAAGCCATTCCCTGTATAAACCCTCCTCTGTCCTGCATGCCTTAGTTTTTTTGCCAGCTTCCTAGTAAGTTGGACGCCTTCAGCTCTGCTAAATAAAAGTCTATCTTTATTTAACGTTCTTTAACCCCTTCACGCTCTGTGATCAGCGAGTCAATGAAACTCGTTTCCCGACCCCTTACCATGTGATCAGCTGCCAACCAATGACAGCTGATCACGGGATGTAATCAGAGCCTGTAATCTGCTATTTTTTTTTCTCACGCTAACAGCGTGAGGAAGAAAAAAGACCCTATCACAGGCTTCTGTCAGAGGAACATTGGTTCCGAACACGGAGACCCGCTGCCTCATCTGTGCCACCTACTAGTGCCCACCAGTGCCACCTATCAGTGCCCACCAGTTCCACCTATCAATGCCGATCAGTGCTGCCAAACAGTGCCCATGAGTGCCTCATCATCAGTGCTGCCTATCACTGTCACCAAACAGTGCCACCTATCAGTGCCCACCAGTGCTGCCTCATCAGTGCCGCCTTATCAGTGCAGTCTCATCAGCGCACAACAATGAAGGAAAAAAATTACCTGTTTGCAAAATTTTATATCAAACTATGAAAACAGTTTTTTTTTCATTTTGGTTTTTTTTTTCAATATTTTTGGTCTTTTTTTGTTTGTTTAGCAATCCATAGGTTAAAGAGCTACTCACCTTTTGACTTAAACATTGAATGGGACATCAATTGTTTCATTAATAACAGTTAGTTGATCTTTATGGTTGTCCTATTTTTATTATGGGATTTACAGTGAGGAAAATAAGTATTTGAACACCCTACTATTTTGCTCCCACTTAGAAATCATGGAGGGGTCTGAAATTGTCATCGTAGGTACATGTCCACTGTGAGAGACATAATCTAAAAAAAAAATCCATAAATCACAATGTATGATTTTTAAACTATTTATTTGTATGATACAGCTGCAAATAAGTATTTGAACACCTGAGAAAGTCAATGTTAATATTTGGTACAGTAGCCTTTGTTTGCAATTACAGAGGTCAAACATTTCCTGTAGTTTTTCACCAGGTTTGCACACACTGCAGGAGGGATTTTGGCCCACTCCTCCACACAGATCTTCTCTAGTTCAGTCAGGTTTCTGGCCTGTCGCTGAGAAACACGGAGTTTGAGCTCCCTCCAAAGATTCTCTATTGGGTTTAGGTCTGGAGACCTTTAAATTTCTGATCGCCGAATAAATGTCATTGGTCCCAAAAAAGTGTCAAAAATGTCCGACATGTCCGCTGCAATATCGCAGTACCGCTAAAAATCGCAGATCGCCGCCATTACTAGTAAAAAATAAAAAATAAAAAAACCCCAGAAATGAATTCTCACCATCCTTAAACGCGGCCATTTTTACGCAAACCAATCAATACACGCTGATTGTGATTTTTATTATCACAAATATGAGGAAGAATATAAATCGGCCAAAACCGGTGAAAAAAAATGTTTTTTTATATATTTTTTTTTAATTTGAATTTTAGCAAAAAGTAAGAAATTTGGGTTTTTTTGCAAAATGGTCACTCTTCTTTTGTTTATAGCGGCAATCAGAAATGACGCAGAGGTGATCAAATACCACCAAAAGAAAGCTCTATTTGTGGGGAAAAAAAGGATGTAAATTTTGTTTGGGTGCAACGTCGCACAACCGCGCAATTGTCAGTTAAAGTGACGCAGTGTCGAATCGCAAAAAGTGCTCTGGTCCTAAAGCTGGAAAACCTTCCGGTTGGTAAGTGGTTAAGCAGGGGAACCTTCCGTGCCATGCATGATTTCAAACCATGACGTCTTAGTGTATTACCAACAGTAACCTTAAAAAGGGTGGTCCCAGCTCTTTTCAGGTCATTGACCAGCTCCTCCCATGTAGTTCTGGGCTGATTTCTCACCTTCCTTGGGATCATTGAGACCCCACGAGGTGAGATCTTGCATGGAGCCCCAGTCCGAGGGAGATTGACAGTCATGTTTAGCTTCTTCCATTTTCTAATGATTGCTCCAACAGTGGACCTTTTTTCACCAAGCTGCTTGGCAATTTCCCCGTAGCCCTTTCCAGCCTTGTGGAGGTGTACAATTTTGTCTCTAGCGTCTTTGGACAGCTCTTTGGTCTTGGCCATGTTAGTAGTTGGATTCTTACTGATTGTATGGGGTGGACAGGTGTCTTTATGCAGCTAACAACCTCAAACAGGTGCATCTAGTTTAGGATAATAAACGTAGTGGAGGTGGACATTTTAAAGGCAGACTAACAGGTCTTTGAGGGTCAGAATTCTAGCTGATAGACAGGTGTTCAAATACTTATTTGCAGCTGTATCATACAAATAAATAGTTTTATATATTGTGATTTCTGGATTTTTTTTTTTACATTATGTCTCTCACAGTGGACATGCACCTACGATGACAATTTCAGACCCCTCCATGATTTCTAAGTGGGAGAACTTGCAAAATAGCAGGGTGTTCAAATACTTATTTTCTTCACTGTATTTATGAACTCTGTATTATATATTATGTCTTTGTTTTATATTGGGAGCCCCTTGTCATCTCAGGGAAGGCCAGGTTTTATAGTCCAATTTACTTCATTGGTTGATTTTTTAATTATTATCATTTTTATTCTTGAGTGGTTACTGCTAACCTCCTTTTTTATATTGAATGTGTCACCATTAATTAGGTGGATGCTTTATTTTTCCCAGGCCTTAGGGGGCGCTGATTGCTCCGTATAGGGGCAGCTGTCTGCCGGGTTGGCTTCTGCCATTCATTTGGTGGATTATGCATTTAGTTCCTGGAGGCCAGCCTTCACGGGGCAGTCCTGGGTTTGCTTACTAGGTTTAGCTGTGTTCTAATTTGATCCCTGTGGTGATTGGCCCTCCCGGGTTGACGAGGGGTATATATGTGCGTAGTGTGGGCGTGCCCCTGATGACGTCAGATGTGACGAAACCGGTCGGAGCCACGCACACGCGCCCACTACACATGTGCGGCCCGTCGCAGCCATTTTGGTAATTGGCGGAACGCCATACACGCTTGCTGATTGTGGATTCTATGTGAGTGCAATACATTTTATTACAATAAAGTATTTTAAAGTAGCAATATTACGCTATATGAGGCCCTTTTGTTCCCTTATGGTGGCTTATCTGATGAGTTTGTCTGCCTGGAAAACGAACTTGGGAGACCATTAGCTTGCTTGGAGATGTGGTGGTGAATGGTGGATTCTGAGGTCCTGTGAGGGGAGAAGTTTTTTCCATCTGTCCTACCTGCTATATATTAAACAAAACATGTTTTGACTGCTCTTATCCAGGGGGTCACACGTTTTAGGGTAAGAGCAGTGTGCATATGGTGTTGTGTGACACATTAACTCTTCCACTTCATGCACAGAGGCTGGGATCTTTCCTTCTGTCATCTTTTCTTCTTATGGACTTATAAACATTATTTTTAGCGCTGCACTTTATGGTTTTTGCATGTTTGTGTTCCGGTGTAGGAACGTAGTAGCTGAAACCACTGTCAACATTTATTGTGTGTTCTGATTTTAATTGCGCGGATTTTCTATTCAATTTTATAACAAACTATGAAAACAGTTTTTTTTTTTGTCTTCAAAATTTTTGGTCTTTTTTTGTTTGTTTAGCAAAAAATAAAAACCCCAGTAGTAATTAAATACCACCAAAAGAAAGCTCTATATGAGTATAAAAAATTATGGGTACAGCATGATCACACAGTTGTAGAGCTGCACAATTCTGGTCAAAATGAGAATCACAATTTTTTTGCTTAGAATAAAGATCATGATTCTTGAGGCGTAACATCTTACATATACAAAAAAATTGGACTAACAGCACTGTTTAATTTTTTATTTTTTTGGAAGTGTAATTTTTCCAAAAAAATTGTGTTTGAAAGACCACTGTGCAAATACCGTGTGAACTAAAATATTGCAACAAGCGCCATCTTATTCTCTAGGGTCTCTGCTAAAAAAAATGTATATATATAATGTTTGAGCGTTCTAAGTCATTTTCTAGCAGAAAATACTGGATATTTACTTGTAAGCTGGAAATGTCAGAACAGATTTAGTCTTTAAATGGTTAAACTAAACTCTTCTATACTCTGGAGTTCAACCCTTTGATCTTTTGAAAGATAGTATTGTTTTACTTCTTTTATCAACTTGACTTGGCTCTCTGCCCAGACTTGACAGTCTGCCCAGATAGGAGACTCAAGTCGCTCTGACTTTAGAGAAAGATTCCTGGGGAGACTTCAGGCTACTTGCATTGACTTCTATTACAGTCAAGTCGTGCTAAGTCGCCCCGCAAGTCGGACTCCATTAACTGCACTGAAAATTGCGGTAATGCCTGATGGAGATCACAGGGGGATCGTGATTTTATTACGCTTAATTGTGCAGCTCTACTAA
>BLSH010559378.1:571308-582817 GCA_018402905.1 Glandirana rugosa
CACCTTTTGGGGGTGGTGAATCCAGATCGTGATTTTAATACGATTAATCGTGCAACTCTACGCAATTGTCATTCAAAGTGTGACACCGCTGAAAGTTGAAAATTGGCGTGGGCGGGAAGGGGGTTTAAGTGCCCAGTATGCAAGTGTTTAAACAATACTGATTTTGTATTTCTTAGTGAGCTTCATTCAAGATTTCTACACTGCTGCCTGGTCTCTACATCAGCTAGCAGCTATTGGGATTGTAGTCTCCTCAGCAACATCTTTGGTGGCTGTACCCGAACCCCACTAGATTGGGTGGAATATGACCTTCAGGCACTGTGCTCTGCATTGTTACACCTTCCAGACCATTGTGTATGAATCACTTAGCCACAGAGCACTGGAGTAACCCTGTCTAGTGTAAGGCAAGTCGGATGAACATTTTTTCTTTTCGACCACATCTTGTTGTTGGTCCAGTTTTCTTCCTGTTCATGTAGTGTGTTTTCCACATCCTTTTGAGTGGATAGTTGGATGGTCCTCCAGTTTGCTGGACGGGGCCTATGGTTTTCTTCAGATTCTAGTTCCCCCTTAGAGGTGATTCATTGTCCTGGACTGGAGCACTGGGATGATCGTCAGTGCCCTCTTTTTGATTATGTCTGTTAACCTTTTTTTGCATGGCCTTTTCTTTTAGCTTTGATACAGGCAATAATTCCTTAAGATATTCTGGTGTGAAATGGTCCCTACATCCATTGGATTTCTCTGTGGCTGTTGCCCACTCCTCATTTGGACTACTTTTGGATGTCCTAATGGATTCATAATTCCTCTATTCCTACAGTGCCTTGAAAAAGTCTTTATACCCCTTGGAATTTTCCACATTTTGTCATGTTACAACCAAAAATGTAAATTTATTTTATTGGGATTTTATGTGACAGATCCACACAAGTGGAAGGAAAATGATAAATGGTTTGCATATAAATATGTGAAAAGTGTGGCGTGCATTTGTATTCAGTCCCCCCTGAGTCAATACTTTGTAGAACCACCTTTTGCTGTAATTACAGCTGCAAGTCTTTTTGGGAATTTTTCTACCAGCTTTACATATCTAGAGAGTGAAATTTTTGCCCATTCTTCTTTGCAAAATGGCTCAAGCTCTGTCAGATTGGATGGAGAGCGTCTGTGAACAGCAATTTTCAAGTCTTGCCTCAGTTTCAATTGGATTTAGGTCTGGACTTTGACTGGGCCATTCTAACACATGAATATGCTTTGATCTAAACCATTAAATTGTAGCTCTGGCTGTATGTTTAGGGTCATTGTCCTGCTGGAAGGTGAACAACCACCCCAGTCTCAAGTATTTTGCAGACTCTAAAAGGTTTTCTTCTAAGATTGCCCTGTATTTGGCTCCACCCATCTTCCCCTCAACTCTGACCAGCTTCCCTGTCCCTGCTGAAGAAAAGCATCCCCACAACATGATGCTGCCACCACCGTGTTTCATGGTGGGGATGGTATGTTCAGGGTGATGTGCACTACTAGTTTTGCGCTACACATAGCGTTTTGCTTTTAAGCCAAAAAGTTACATTTTGGTCTCATCTAACCAGAGCACCTTCTTCCATATGTTTGCTGTGTCCCCCACATGGCTTCTCTCAAACTGAAAATGGGACGACTTATGGCTTTCTTTCAACAATGGCCAGATTTGTGGAGTGCACGCCTAAAAGTTGTCCTGTGGGCAGATGCTCCCACCTGAGCTGTGGATCTCTGCAGCTCCTCCAGAGTTACCATGGGCCTCTTGGCTGCTTCTCTGATTATTGTTCTCTTTGCCCAGCCTGTCAGTTTAGGTGGACGGACATATCTTGGTAGGTTTGCAGTTGTGCCATACTCTTTCCATTTTTGGAGGATGTATTTAATAGTGCTCCGTGAGTTGTTCAAAGCCTGGGATATTTTTTTATAACCTAACCCTGCTTTAAACTTCTCCACAATGTTATCCCTGACCTGTCTGGTGTGTTCCTTGGCCTTCATGATGCTGTTTGTTCACTAAGGTTCTCTAACAAACCTCTGGGAGCTTCACAGAACAGCTGTATTTATACTGAGATTAAATTACTCATAGGTGGACTTATTAATTAGGAGACTTCTGAAGGCAATTGGTTCCAATTAGATTTTAGTTAGGGGTATCAGAATAAAGGGGGCTGAATACAAATGCACGCCTCACTTTTCAGATATTTATTTGTAAACAATTTTGAAAACAATTTATCATTTTCCTTTCAATTCACAATTAGTTGCCACTTTGTGTTGGTCTATCACATAAATCCCAATAAAATACATTTATGTTTTTGGCTGCAACAGGACAAAATGTGAAAAATTCAAGGGGTATGAATACTTTTTCAAGGCAGTGTATGGACAATAAAGGAAATAAGATTTTTATACTTACTTTAAAATCTTTTTTCTTCAAGTCCATTGAGGGACACAGGTCATGTCCCTTTTTGTTAGTTTAACCCGGTGTACCACTGGTTCACAAAATTGACATTGGCTGGGTAGAGGAGGGGTTATACAGGGGCTAGCCTGCAATGTTTTTTTTTTTTTTTGTTTTTGTTTTTTGTTTTTTTTTTTTTTGTTTTTTTTTTGTCAGTTTCCCAACCTCGTGCGAATAGCAGTATAGCCCAGACTGTTTCAGAATTCCTGTGTCCCTCAATGGACTTAAAGAAAAAAAAATTACAATAGATACAAAAATCTTCATTCTTATCTAGTTTTACATTGTATTGGTAGTTGAGATCTTTGCTTTTACCTGCACTTAGTATGACCAAGGTTGTCAGCTCATTTGATTAATTAGTCATGCAGCAACCTTGTACAGGATCTGTGGCTTATTGGGTTCATTCACCTACTCTCTGGAAATTAGTCTGCCACATAGGCAGTGTAATTCATGTGTGTCAATGATTAAAGGAATGATTTTACTACCTTGTGAGGGCACACTGCCCATGCAGCCAAATAAAAGAAAATCAGCAAAGTACACAGGGAGCATCAACTGGGGTCCCAGGCTGTTTCAAGGACCCTTTGCAATCAAGTCTTCTTCTTCGTGTTTGATCAAAAAGAAAACCAATTAAGCAAAATGATCTTATTAGCCTATATAATGAACAACATTACCGAGAAATAAATAAAAAAATAATTTTAAATTGTTCCGGAATACATCCTATTTTCAATCTTATTCAAGAATATCTGATTACCAGAGTCATGGGAAAAAAAGGATAATAATATGTTTTCACTGATGAATTCAACATATATCAGTGCATTAAAAAAAGAACTTAAATGTCCATTACTTACATAATTCTTTGGTTATTAGAATAAATCATTTCCCTTTTTTAATTCTTTGCTGTTAGTCTGTCTTTCACACCCGTTTAATTTACACATTCAGTATGAATTAAGTCACCTGTATTCCTTTGATCTTTTGGTGCACATTGTATTCTATACTACTTCTATGGCATTCCTCAGAGAGCAACGTTTCATCCAATCAAAATTAAAATTTCAACAAAACAAAAGAGGGGTAAGCAAAACTAAAAATGCCAACGAGGGGCGGGCAAATGTAAAAATGATATCCAGGAACAGAAAAAAAAAATAGAGACTGATGACGATTTTTAACAATTCAAAGATGTAATAATTTCTAGGAATTATTCATCATTAAGATTGGTGTGTTTATGTTTAGCAAAATTCTACGAAGCGGTGCAACTGTCTTCCACTGACATTCATAAAAACTATCATTACTGACTGACTTCAGAGGATGCTTTTGGCTTTTGCCAATTTATCCATCTTTTAACAGTGTTTTTGTAGATAACATGAACCAGTTGTGGTGAATAAAATGTTTTTTTGTTTAGCCATAGAAAAGTGTGGAGGATTCAAACAGCATTTACAAAAAAATGCTTTCTTTTTTAAAACATTTTTATTGGGTAGCAGATGACATGCAAAGTGTATCAGAATACAGCATATCCAAGGCTGCAAGTCAGATGTTGATCAAAGACAAATTATAATATTATTATACAGGATATATATAGCACTAACAATTTGCACAGTGCTTGACAGGTTTTCCAATTTGGACAATATAATAAATGTTTTTCAAGTCCATGATTCGTTACTACTCTTATTTAGTATAACAGTATAAACAGTGAACAAGGTAAAATGCCTTTATTAATATTAATTTAGTGTTTTATTTCCGGGACTTCTATAGCACTGTCAATTTACCCAGCACTCAACATATATGTATTATACATTTATATCAGTCCCTGCCCTCAAGAAGCTTACAATCTAAGGTCCCTAACTCACATTCATACATACACATACTAGGGCCAATTTAGACAGGAGCCAATTAACCTACCAGCATGTCTTTGGAGTGTGGGAGGAAACCGGAGTACCTGGAGGAAACCCACGCAGGCACAGGGAGAACATGCAAGCTCCATGCACATAGTGCCATGGTTGGGATTTGAACCAACAACCCTAGTGCTGCTAGGTAGAAGTGGTAACCACTTAAACACTGTGCTACCCAATGTAGTTCATTGTGTAATCCTACAGTAATCTCAAAGCAAAGTGATAGATGTAAATAGATTTATTTCCTTTTAAAGACAAACTCCAGGATTTTGAGAAATGCTATCCTTGCAGTGGGGACCCATCGCATTTACAGGGGTAAAATGCTTGTTTGGTCTAGGGGTACTATATCGGAATTTACCTTACCCCCGTTTTGCTTGGCTCCAACTCTCAAGGCTATGGTGGATCGCTCTGTGTCATCTCGTAAGATGCAGAACTATTAACCCTGCATTGTACGTGAAGAAGGCAGAAGTGCGATCACGGATAGGAGTGCCTTAGGGACGAGGCTTTGTGAAACCCTCCTTGAGCGATAAATAAGGGAAGTGCTTTACCCCATTTATTTGTACACACATAGCATGAACAAGCAATGACCCCACTGCATGGGCAGATTTTTTCAAATTTCTGGAGTTGGGCTTTAAAGGTCACCTTTTGTAACATGTTGCATCCATATCCCCATAGCCTGTCAAAAACGAAATAAAAGCGGCTCCGCCCGACCGCATCTCATTCATTCACAGGTTTCTGTGGATGGGAAAACTACAACTCCCGACAGCCTTTGCGGCTGTTTGCTTGTAGTTTTCAATTATCTATCCGAGCACTGTTAATCACTCTAGGTCAGGGGTCTCCAAACTGCTGCCTGGGGACCGGATATGGCCCTTTGCTTGCATTTATCCGGCCCTTGGGGCTCTGTTCCTCCCAGTGACACAAATGATCGGGCACTACTACACCCACTGACACCAATGAAGGGGCACTATTCCTCCCACAGACACCAGTGAAGGGGCACTGTTCCACCCACTGACACGAGTGAAGGGGCACTGTTCCATCCACTGACACCAATGATGGAGCACTATTCCTCCCACTGACACCAATGATGGAGCACTATTCCTCCCACTGACACCAATGATGGGGCACTATTCCTCCTAATGACACCAATGATGGGGCAATATTCCTTCCACTGACACCAATAATGGGGCCCTAGTCCTCCTACTGACACGAATGATGGGGCACTATTCCTCCCACTGACACCAATGATTGAGCACTATTCCTCCCCCTAATACATAAAATGGGGCATAGTTTGCCCCCACTGATGCCAGGACATTTTCTACTCGCATTGGTCACTCCCGCCCGCCTAAAGTCTGAAAAACAGTAAACTGGCCCTTTGTTTAGAATGTTTGGAGACCCCTGCACTAGGTAGTTCATTAAGCTTCCTGTCTGTGTGTAAAGGCTTGCCTGTATCGGTGGTACTGGGAGACAGCTACACAGACAGTCTGCAGGACCATGGCATTACACCCACGATCTGTTGTTCGTGAGTGTAATGCTTTTAACAAAAAAATTATGCATTTTTTTTTCCTGCAAAAAAATGTGCATTTATTATTTTATTTTTTTGTAAAAGTGAATCTATCATCCCCTCTCATATATTACTTCCTGTGTTACAGCAATTACTATATACAGTTAGAAGGAGAACCTACCTTTTTTATATTAGAGTTTATTAAACAAATCATAATACACATATACATATCTTCTATTACATGGTATACAATCCGGTACAGTCCAAACAATCATAGGGTAATGGAGACATTGAGAGAATCTGGCTAACGATAGCTGGGAAGAGGAAGCGTTTTGTTTTGAAGACTTCTTTTTTTCTACATTCTTAAATTACTTTCTTTTCTAAAATGACAAATGTTTACTAGATACTTTTTCAGATTGGTACTTAGCATACTGCCAGAATGCACCAATAAGAATTGACAAAAATAATATGCTACATTCCACACTTTCGTGGAGCGTGATTAAGGGCTCGTTTACACATGCGGCAGCTTCTCCCTTCCCTCCGAGAAGCGATCTTTGGTTGATCACTTTTCAGAGGGCATTTGACAGATGTTTGAGTGGCAATATGTCGTCTGCTCGCTGGCTGTTTTAACCCTGTAAGCCCATGTTCATTTGAATGGTGGTAAACGTTTTGCTGCAGCATGTGTTCAACCCCCTCCAGTTGCACTGTGTTGAGTTAGGAGGGGCAGTAAACCCAAGGCTCACCAACTATATTTACAACCCCCGGGCACATATGTAAACTAGGCCTTAAAAAGAAGACCCCATTTCTGACCATGGTTCATATTATATCCATATTTAGAGTGTAACATGAAACATCGCCAGAGTCTGCAGACCCTGTACCCCTTCCTCACTTACAGAATCCGGGGTTCTTATCCTCAGCGCTTTTGTCATTATTTGTATTCATTGTGTGTGTGCCTCCTACTGTACAACAACCTCATTCGTTAACGGTCAATGATCTGTGAATGAAAAAACTAAAAGTCTCGTCTGCCATTATGGCAGAGGGCCTTGTAGTTCTCAACAGAGCACAAGTGCAGTGATGGCCATTGATACGTCCTTCAGCCCTATAACTGAAGGTTCTGTGCCTCATATGGACCTGAGGACGGAAGAATAGTCTGCAGTAGCTGGAGCAATGCACCCACGACCCTATGATTGTGGTTGCAATAATTTACAGGTTTCAATGCAAAAACATATGTACATATGTGCATTATTCTATAAGGGGTGCACTTCTTTTTTGAAAAAGGGGAACTTTAGGCAGCCCATACATGTTTTATTTTTTTGTTGTGGGTTGAACAAAAAAAATGAGCCAATTCCCCTATCCACACATTTGATGGGAGAATCCTCCCGATGTGTTATTGTGTTGTATGATAGAGCCTTCCCCATTGATAAAATGCAATGATCAGTGTTTCCTGCTATCGCCGGTGGCACTGATTATTCGGGAAAAACCAGACAGGCTGGGTGTATACAGGTCGATCAGTAGATTGACTTGTTTACAACCAGCTAGCCCATAAATGGATTGAAATGTGGCTGGTCACTGTTGATCATATGTACAAATATGGGTGCAGCCCAGGCTTTTAGAGGATCCCAAACATCAGCATGTAGTGAAGGAGAGGTCCCTCAAGCCGCACATTGCTGCAACTCCACTAATGGAGAAGTATTTGTCAGTCTCAGCCTGGGCTCCTCCAACTTGTTTCGCTCCACCCCCCAGAGCTTAATCATGATTAAGCTTCGGGTGCGGAGTGAGACGTGGTGGGGTCGTGGCCTGGCTGGAGCCCAGGCTGAGACTCCCAGATACTTCTCCATTAGTGGATGTGCTGCTTGAGAGACCTCTCCTTCACTACATCCCTGCTAAACCTGCCGAATTTCAATCCATGCATAGCCAGCTTTACCCTTTAGGCTTGTCAACTATAGTTCTGTATTTATGTTACATAACTCATTGCATGCTGTATATGCCTTCTAGAAAACTACTCTGCACAGTTTGTACGATTTTGGGGATTTTCAAAGTTCATTCACAATCGTAAGGTTATATCTCAGAATTAAAAACCTAAGATTGCAAACTCCATGTTTTCTAAGGTTTCAAGTGGATGGATGAATATAGTGTATGTGATCTTCTATATATATTTGGTCACTTGCCTGCGGTACAATCTATTTTTCGTTTTTTTTATTTCTTGTTTGGTGTTCGTTGCCCGTACCGCCTCAATCTTTTTTTAAGGATTTAAATGCATTCATGTTTGGGTTTTGTTCCCCCAGAGAGTGATTAGAATAGAGATTATCATCATAATATAATGCTATTGAAGGGGTCAGTTCTTGGGCATCTCAAATATATGAAGAGAAGAATGACTGAGAAGTTAGGAAAGGTGCTAGGATGTAGCTATAGAGTGGGGGATGGAAACATCATTAAGCCCAAGCATGATCTTCTACTGCTCCCTTGTGGAAGGAGTGTGAGCCAACATCTGCCATACCCCATATCTAGACGTGTGTTAACCTCTTATTGAGTGATATCTTGATTATGGCTACAATAGAGGTTTCGTTTAGGTCTAATGTGCTTGAAACTGCATTCAATTTCCAGAGCATGACAAAAGTTAATATCTTAAATCAGAGTGATGTGAAATGGACAAACATGAGCCTAGGTTAACATATATGTGTTTTAGTGTGTTAAAAAAAATACTGTTTTCTACAACTTTGGTATAGTTTCCAGCAAAGCCAATCTTTAATAGGAATAAATGGTTATGCATGTAAAATACATGCAGAGATATGAATGTAGCCGCAAAGCTGACATTTAATCTTCACTGCTACCACCCATGCTGTAATGAGATTTTAAATAAAAGCTTTCTGTTTTCATTACATACCTTATTTTAGACTTATTGATGTCATCACTGGGTCTCTGTGCTTCTCTATGCAGACAGATCATGGTAGGTGGGAGGGGCTATCAAAGTGCTGTACATAGTTTCCTGAAAACATCACAGGAGCCCCTAGACCTGGTGCAAGCTGGCTCTTGGAAGGAGTTGCAAATATCAAAAAGGCCTTCATGGATGTCAGTCTGGAGAATAACTAGGTGGACTGAATTTGCATGCAGACCACTCTAGGTAATGCCCATATGTGATGCTTAGCCTCGATGATCTAACGAACTGAAATCCAACAATCAGTGGATTGTTACCTGCATGAACAGCCAATCCCTAGGCCTGAACACTGTCACATGGGAGGTTGGCGGCATGCTTAGACTGTGCAGAAAACCAAAAATACCTTGGTGGATGAAACGACTGTTCCAAGATCACATGGTGGCATGTCACGTGTACAACCTAAGCATTAGTCACAAGATCTCTGTTAAGGTAGAGCTTTCTCTTTAACACAGATTAGATAACCTGTACCCTTAAGTATTATCATGTGATCAGCCAACTTGGGATTCTAGAACAGCACTTTCTGCTGTGATGGTATTTTTTTTACCTACTTGTTATGGTGCCAAATCCCGATTCTGGACTTTGTGCTTCGCACCTAAAATCTGTCTTTCCCGCTGGCACTATACTTTTTATTAATACTTATCTTTTCCAAGGTTTCAGGCTGGACATAGGACACTGCAGGGTCCTCTTCATCTTGGTCTCTTTTCCAAGCTGGGCAGTCCATACTTATGCAGAGAATGGCGCTGGCGTGATGATCTCAGTGGGGCTCTCTGTACCAGTAGAGTGTGAATGAAGGTTCCATGGCGGTGATGATCCAGTAACTTATAATGGCACTAAACTCTAGTTTAAACCAAAAGTAAAATGCTATTCATGTATGCATTTGTAACTCAAAAAGTCCCTTCCATTGCTCTAAGCTTGCTCCAAATTCCCTTTCTCTTTTGTTGCTGTGATCAGATTTCCTGTAAGAGGGAGATTACATTTGTTCTCCATGGCCCCACTGTATGTAGGAACGTAACTACCCTCTTGCTCGCTCCCAGGATGGATTATGGACTATGGGCTTTGTGGTATGCATAGAGCAGTGCACATGAGTGCACTGCTTGTTTTGAACAAAAGTAAGCGCGAAAAAAGAGAGGTTTAGAAGTTCACTGAGGATGTCATGATGAGACAGAAAAGCACAGTAAGGAAAATTAGATTACAGGGCCTTTAAGCATTGGATGTGTATGGATCAGATTTTGAGAAAAAGAATATGTAGTGTCACTTTAAGTGCTTTTCAAATCTCTGTTCTGAAATTACATTAAATCAGGACTTCAAGGATATGTTCCCCTTTCATAACATGTTGCATGTTACACTCATATTCAGGGTGTAACATGTAACGTTATAAAAGGACTGGCCCCTGCACCTCCTTGATCCCCCGCTTTGATAACTAGCGGGGGATCTTCTCACCCCACTAGTTGTCAAAATTTTTAAAAAGCGTATCCTTTCACTCTTACTGCATGTTTGCTTCAGGGCAGTGATTAATGGCTTGTACACACTATGAGAAACTCATCGGTCCTCTCATGTGAAAGGGGCCTTAGCTGTGCTTTTACTGTACCGCAACTGCTACCATCTTTATCTGCAGAGGCAGTGGCCAGGGGTGTACACATGCACAAATGAATTATGCCCCTTTTCACTTTTGGTGGACATATTGCCCACCAAATGCGACCCATTCATGTAAATGAGGTCACTTTGCAAGCGTCCCACAACTGCACGTAGTTGAGACGTGCTATTGCTGGGATCAAGGGGTTAAAGCAGGCGGTGAGGAGGTGATACAAGGCCTCTCACCACCTGTCAAATGCTTTTCAGAGACCAAAGCAAGTGTGAATGAGCCCTTAATGTTCTTTTCTTCCATTGCATCAGCATCACTGAGACTTTATGCCACATTTATCAAGCTCATATACATACCTGTGTATTACTTATCTGTTAACTGTAACCACTTCCATACCGGGACATAATAAAATGATGCCGGCAGGAACACTCTCCCATCCTGGGTGGACGTCATATGACGTCCTCCCATCCTCGCCGCTACTGCGGGCACCCGGGGGCCCGCAGCGTGGCGATCGGGGATGAGGAGTGTCCCTCTGGACACAGCCCATCCAGATCAGTGTAAAGAGCCAATAAAAATGGCTCTTTACCACGTGACCGACTGTGTCCAATCACAGCCGGTCACAGAAAGTAAACAAACCACGATAATGAGCTGTTACTGGGTTCTCCTCCTCACACACCAATTGTGTGTAAAAAGAAGATTGCGGTAACAGCTTGTTACCGCTTACAGTGTACACCAACACACTGATTGCCCCCCCCCCAGTAACAAAGAGGACCTGTCACCAGCCCATCTGAGTACCCGAGCACCTGTCATCAGCCCATCAGAGCACCTGTCACCAGCCCATCTGACTTCTGTCACCAGCCCATCAGATTACCCGAGTACCTGTCCCCAGCCCATCTGAGTACCTGTCACCAGCCCATCAGAGTCCCTGAGTACCTGTCATAACCCATGAGAGTACCCGTCACCAGCCCATCAGAGTACCTGAGTACTCTTCACCAGCCCATCAGAGTACCCTTCACCAGCCCATCAGAGTACCCTTCACCAGCCCATCAGAGTACCCATCACCAGCCCATCAGAGTACCCATCACCAGCCCATCAGAGTACCCGAGTACCTGTCACCAGCCCTTCAGATTACCCGAGTACCTGTCACCAGCCCATCAGATTACCCGAGTACCTG
>BLSH010559378.1:582827-594038 GCA_018402905.1 Glandirana rugosa
CCCCCCCCCGTTAGTCACACAACCACATGTGACATTCGCCATTGTTCGACAATGGCGTTAGAAGAAAAATGTGTGTTAACCACACACTCCTCCTCTTGGGTCATTGTCGAGTAATAGCACCAAACAAATGAAAGACACTGGCCGACACTAACCTGTGTCAGCCAGTGCACCATTTCTCGGTAAAAATAACCGAGAAATGTGACTAGACCTACCCGACACAGGTCTCCCTGTGAGGAGTAGGGGCTAGCGGTGCGACGCCCGGGGGCCCACGGGCGTCATCGCCGCTCCTACCCTCCTGCAGTATACTGCAGGTGGGTCCTACCCTCTCACAAGGACGGCCGTAGTAAAATAATACAGGGCAGATTGCGGTAACAGCTTGTTACCGCTTACAGTGTACACCAACACACTGATTGCCCCCCCCCCCAGTAACAAAGAGGACCTGTCACCAGCCCATCTGAGTACCCGAGCACCTGTCATCAGCCCATCAGAGCACCTGTCACCAGCCCATCTGACTTCTGTCACCAGCCCATCAGATTACCCGAGTACCTGTCCCCAGCCCATCTGAGTACCTGTCACCAGCCCATCAGAGTCCCTGAGTACCTGTCATAACCCATGAGAGTACCCGTCACCAGCCCATCAGAGTACCTGAGTACTCTTCACCAGCCCATCAGAGTACCCTTCACCAGCCCATCAGAGTACCCTTCACCAGCCCATCAGAGTACCCATCACCAGCCCATCAGAGTACCCATCACCAGCCCATCAGAGTACCCGAGTACCTGTCACCAGCCCTTCAGATTACCCGAGTACCTGTCACCAGCCCATCAGATTACCCGAGTACCTGTCACCAGCCCATCAGAGTAACCGAGTACCTGTCTGCAGCCCATCAGATTGCCCGAGTACCTGTCTCCAGCCTATCAGAGTACCCAAGTACCTATCTGCAGCCCATGCCTAATAGAATATACATTTGGGTGTTTGCCTTTCAAAATTGGGTAATTCCACTGTCCTGGTGCTCCAGGACCTTCAAAAGTGTGATTAGTAGTAATGAAATTAGATGGAGTAATTTATGCTCCTAGAAAGCCTGAAGGTACTACTTCAATGTTGGACCTCTCTATGTGGCCAGGCTGTGTAAAAGTCTCACTCATGGTATCGCCTAACTGGGCAAGAGTAGCAGAATGTATTTTGGGGTGTCATTTTTGCTATGTACATGCTATGTGTTAGAAATATCTTATAAATCCACCACGTTGTGTAAAAAATAAAGTTTTCATTTTCTTTCCACCTTTTTTTAAAGACTTGTGGAAAAAAAATGAACCTTTCAAAAGGCTCATAATGCGTCATAGAATATATGTTGGGGTGTTTGCTTTTCAAAATGGGGTCATTTTGTGGGTAATTCCATTGTCCTGGTGCTCCAGGGCCTTCAAAAATGTAATAGGTCATTAGAAAATTAGATGTGTAATTTATTCTCTTAGAACGCCTGATGGTGCTCCCTGCATGTTGGACCTGTATTTGGCCAGGCTGTGAAAAAGTCATACACATGGTATCGCCATACTCGGGAGGAGTAGCAAAATGTATTTTGGAGTGTAATTGGAAGTATGCATATGCTGTGTGTGAGAAATAACTTGTTGTTATGACAATTTTCTGTGAAAAAAAAACATATATATATATATATATATATATATATATATATATATATATATTTCTTCATTTTCCCAAGAATTGTGGGAAAAAGTTACATCTTCAAAAAACTCGCCATGCCTCTTGCTAAATACCTTGGAGTGGACTGTCTATTTTCAAAAAGGGGTAATTTTTACTTTCCTGACATTTCAGAGCCTCAAGAAATAAGATAGGCCGTCAGTACATCAAGTGCACCTTAGCTTGTAGACTATAACTTTCACACAGACCAAATAATAAACACTTATTTGGGTTATTTTTTACCAAAGATTAGTAGCAGTATAAATTGTGGCCCAAATTTATGAACAAAAATGACTTATTTGCTAAATTTTATCATAGAAACTAAAATAAAAATGTGTTTTTTTTTCAAAACTTTTGCTCTTTTTTTCACTTCTGTCGTAAAAAATAAAAAACCCAGTGGTGATTAAATACCACAAAAAAAAAGCTCTATTTGTGTGAAAAAAAATGATAAAAATTGTGTTTGGGTACAGTGTTGCATGACTGAGTAATTGGCATTCAAAGTGTGAGAGCACTGAAAGCTGAAAATTGGTCTGCGCAGTGCCCTGTATTGAAGTGGTTAAACTTGGTTGGCGTAAACAACACATCCATTTTTCTTTTTTCAGAATTTTTATATTCTCTTCCATATTATCTTAATAAATTATATATTAAAAGTGTTCTGCATACCAAACAGAAGTTCAATAAATTAAGATTTTAAAAGGACCTTATGAACATTTTTCAAGTTTTTTGAAGTATTCTATGACATTTTTTGCACAGAAACACTTGTAGATACTTAGCATAGATACTTACTATTTTGTTACCTAATTTGTTCCTCCATATTTTTTCTATACGCTTCCTCATTTTACTCACTTTTTTTTTTACTATGTTTGCAGAGGTGCTACTTTAGACAAAAAAAAATAGAGATCTACTTTAGAAACATTTAATTTCAGCTTGAAATGTAGGAATTGTGTTGCTGTGGGCAGTGTTGTAAGCATTTATATTGAAGTCCGCTTGCAAGAAATTATTCACCTTTCACCATACATGTGCCTTGTTGCTGCTATCCCTTGCCCATGCATAGCCATGGGGCTTCATTCACATCTACATTGTTCTCAGCAGAAGAATGCAGTTGGCTTCCAAAGGAACAGCACACCAAACACTGGGACACAAAGTAAATGAGTCCAGTTAAGATCTCAGGCTATCCATATATTTAAAGATTTCTTAGTCCACACTAAAAAGCATAGATTGAGAAATCTCCCTTGGTTGCTATTGTATTCAGACGTATGCCACTGTCTGAATACCTGAACAGTGGCAGTAGCTGATGGGATGTAGTCACCGTTTGGCTGACAATTTTCCATCCAGCCCCTTAGCTCCTTTGATCTTTTTATTCAAAGTTTATCCAGTTGAGTGGTGCTCGAATTTTGCAATTTGAGCTGTGCATGGCTAGCTTATATAGATGGAGAGAGTGAGCCAGACCCTCCACAGCCCAGCGCTCCATTGAGTGCTGGAGGGGCAGAGCAGAGAGCCAGTGACTGACAGTCACGGCTCTCTGCTCAGAGCGGAGGGGGAGGGAAAACTGAGTGATAAGTGGTGTTTGATCACTGAGTTCTTACTGCAGAGCCGGCGGGGGATAGCTGCATTATCGGATCAATGCTGCATCCACCTAGGTGAGTATAAATGTTTGTTTTCTTTGTATGTCCATACATCTCTTTTAAGGAGGAACTTCAGTTTTTTTTCTAAAAGTCAGCAGCTACAAATAATGTAGATACTGACTTCCATTTCCCAATTCTTGGGGTCCAGTGCTATCTTCACGAAGCCAATTCTTACAATTGCGATTCCCCTATGCTTCCATATTGGATACGAGAGCCAGCTGTGTGAAACCACAGCTAGCTTCCTACTGTACATGCGCAAGCTCCTGCGGCACTTTGTTAGTGGTCCTGCAGCCTGTTAGGACATGTGATGTATCCGAGGAGGGGGCGGGGTATAGGGACGCCATTCTCACCTAGTGACTCAGTTACAGGCTATGGGGAGGGAGTGAACCAGCAGGGCTTCTCTTTTTGAGTGAAGTTCTGCTTTAAGGCCCCACTGGAAAGAATGGAGACCGTGAAATGCTGGATATTGTGATTAACACAAATAGAAATTTATGGGGTTTATTTATAATGCAGTGAATGTGACTTTCACCAAACATTTTCTGTAGATGAATCTATCACTAATTTAAAATCGGTACCGGGAAGATACACTTCCAGTGAATGTTTAGTGAGTGTCACATTCACTGCTTTATAAATATGCCCACCCTCCCCCCCCCCTTTTTTTTGTAAGACCATAAAAATGCATGCAACAAATCGGATATAAAATGCTTTCTTGCATCAGTGTGCAAAAACACAAAAAAACGCATGGCCTAATGCACATGGATAACGCTTAAAAACGCATACACTATTAACCATTTCCCACCTGGCCTATTGTTAAATGACAGCCAAGCAGGAGCAATGTTATCCTGGGTGGACATCATATGACGTCCTCCAAATGCAGCTTCGTGCATACCCCAAGGGCCACGCTGCGCATGATCTGTCACCCGTTGTGTCCACCGGACACAGCAGAAGACAGATTGTTGTACTGGGCCTGGTACCATGTGATCACTGTGATCAATCACAGCTAACACATGTCAATAGTAAACAATGACTTTCATTCATAGCCATTCAGTGTGTACTGTTGTGATCTCTGTGATTAGCCATAGTGATTACATAGTAAAGGGGCCAAGCACAGTTGACCTGTACCATGTGATAGCTGTGGCCAATCACAGTTATCACAATAGTACACGATAGCACGTGCTTGCTATTGCAAATGATTGCTTATAACAGTGATCAGACTAATAAGCAATCATACTGAAAAAAAGAGAAAAAATCCTGATCACCTCCTCAGAGGTCACAGTATGTAAAAAAAAAGAAATGTTAAAGTTCATACGGTGATGATGTACTGCTCTTGTGAAAGTATGTAAAAAAGACTTGTGAAAAAAACTTTTTGTTTAATTTCTTCATTTTCCAAAAACTTTTGACAGAAAATGACAACTTAAAAAACTCACCATGCCTCTTACTAAATACCTAAAATGGGGGCAGAGCCTGGCCGCAATATGACATGGCCGCTTAAGCCAAGCTCTCTGTTGACACAGGGGACACAGCAGAGCCTGCAAGCCGATCCAGCCACCACAGACCTCATTGCTCAGCCTAGAGAACAGGCAGACATGTCCTGGTGACGAAATAACAAGCCGCCTGAACCCCACCGCTGACAGATTACTTCAGCGTCTCGAGGCCGTGCAGAAGCCAAGATGGTGCCAGCCACAGAGACAGGGAGGACGCTCATGCTTCCCTGCCACGCTCTGCACAGCATGAAGCAGCCCACATTGAGAGCTCCAGCCTCAATGCCACACCGAGCAAAGACAGGAATAATAGGGCAGCCACCTCTCCATTCGCTTCACCAAGCCATGTGGCCCCGGTAAGGAAAAAATCACTATACATTCACAGTAATGAGGGGGAAATTGATGAAGATGAGGAGATCACTGATTCCCTGGCTGATGTAACAGCAACTGATAATGTAATGTCTGAGCACACACTGAAGCAGATGCTCATGACTCTGCAAAAAGGCATTCAAAAGGATCTTGCCAGATCAATCACATTCAAATACAAGTAGATAATTTAGGAGACCGCACTGATAAAGTGGAAAGACTATTCGCAGAATTTACTGAGGCTTACAATGAACTAGTTGGCGCCCACCGTGAACAGGTGAATGAGCTCCAACGTGCTCAATCTAAGCTTGCAGACCTTGAGGATCATTCCCGAAGGAACAATCCCTGAGTCGGTCCCCCCTCAGAATCTGATGCAATACCTGCTAAGACTTTTCGGCACTCTTGTACTCACACTGACTGCTCAAGATCTGCTTATTGATAGAGCTCACAAGATCTTTAAACCTCCACATATTGCAGCAGACAAGCCGAGAGATGTCCTAATCCACATACATTTTTTCCAAACCAAAGAAAAAATACTGAGAGCAGTTAGAAACACCTTGCCCTTCCCGGAACCCTATACCATATCACCATATACTCAGATATATCTGCAGCCACGGCGCAAAAAAGGAAGGAGCTTACCCCTATTTCCAAGGTCCTACAACAGCAGAACATCCCCTATAAATGGGGATTCCCAACCAAATAATCCATTACGCACCATGGCAAAACCACCACCATCATCCAACTAAAGCAGAGCCTGAAACAGCTCCACAATTGGGGTTTAACCCCCCCACCCGATGAAGGAGCCCCCAACCGAACTGCACCTAACCAGGTGCAAGGTGATTGGCGCAACGTTACTAACAAATGACCAACAATACGGCCAATACTCAGGCATATCTGATACAGCAACTTTCCTATGATAGTTATTCCCCTGTGTGTGCAGTTTGCAGTTTTCTTACTGAAATTGTTATTACCATTGTTCCCTTGCCATTTGCAGGGCGTGTTTAACCTCCTTCCGGAATGAGGCGTACTAAGTACACATTCTTTTTTTCTTTGTTTTCTACTTACCACCCCCTTTCTCCCTTCCTTTTCCTCTCTCGCTACTTCTCTAATAAGGATGACATCCAAATGTATACCAAATACTCAATGTGTAAAGTAATTGTTTTTGACCTGACTATATATAATGTTATTTGTCACAGAAAGCTGTGGTCTCTCTCGTTACTTGCATAAATGGTCACGATACTACCAATCTTCCCACCCAGTACATGTCACTTAAAATAGTATCCCTTAACACAGTATCCCTTAACACGAAAGGATTGAATAGCCCATATAAACGTTCTCTCCTTTGGAAGGAAGCTATCTCTTCTAAATGCAATGTTATTTGCATCCAAGATACACACTTTAACAGCACCAACCCCCCCAAATGCAGTCACCCTAAACTTCCCCACGTATTCCTGGCTAGTACAAACTTCAGTAAAAGAGGTGTTATGATAGCGGTGAAAAACTGTAGCTTTACAGCTTCATTCAGTGGACGCTGACCCTAATGGCTGCTTCCTTATCCTCTCCGCCACCTATAACAACTCACCACTTACTATAGTCAACTTATATGCCCCAAATACTCCCTCACCAAAATTTTCACATCTCTGGCACGTAGAATCCAGCCACACTAACTTTACCTTCTAGTTATTTGTGTAGACTTTAATGAGACCCTTGATATGATGGACTCAACCAACCCAGCAGCATCCTTCCTAGCTTCAGAGGACCTCTATGACATCTGGCGATGCACACATGGCAATGAGAGAGATTACACTTTCTGGGGACCAGAGGAAGTTGAATTTATCAATCAGAAGGTTTGCCTTAGCAAACATATATTCAAATTGTGCGTGTTTGTTCACGATTTAAGTGGTTGTAGCTACATCAGGGGGTGTTGCTTGTTTCTAGGCCCTGGAAATTGTAAGTCTGGCTGCTATGAATATATGGGCTAGGATGGTTCGATACTTGGGGGTGCCAAGAAACCAGTTCTATTCTGAACAGGGCTAGTTTTGAGTCTGGTGTAATTGGTGCTCCGGTCATAAAAGAGGCAAGGTTAAAAACTGAGGTCCAGTATGATGCCAATTTAGGGCAAAACCACCAAATGTGTGAGGGAGATCCCGTATGTCCACAGTTTTGCCAGCATTCTGAGGATTGGTTAGGGTAGATAAGTGCCAATTTGTCTGGTGTTGGGTACCAGTTGTGGAGTAGTTTTTGAGAAGATTCCCAGTGAGACAGACACTTGGGGGTTGATTTACTAAAGCTGCATTTACTAAAAGTGCATCCCTCTAGCAATTGGCCTCCATTCTAGTATCTCTTGATCCACAGCAATAATATCTGGACCCCAAACCTCTCAAAAAAAAAACCTAAGGTGAAATATCTGTATTATTACTGTGCCTAAACCGTGACCATTAACAGCATATCCAATATATATACTACTTAAACCAGGGTGTCATACCCACCTTCCCTCCTCTTTCTTTCTTCCTCACCTACCTTCCTCTCCCACTTGGGCCTCCGCCCATTTTACTCTTCTCCCCATATCTCAGTTTATCTAACATATAAGTAATGGTCTTTACTTGTGAATTAATGTGCAATACCAGCAAACCATGCATGATTGTGATTCTTCTGTTAAACCAAATAAAGAAATATTGAAACTAAATACCTCAAATGGTTAAAACACTGCTGGAAGAATTCATAAAGTGTCCATGACAAATGTTGGTCCAGGCTTCAGATTCAGGTAGCTGTAGGTTGTACTTTATTTGGCTGTACATTCTGTGTGTACTTTCCCGTTGAATATTTGCACTTTGGTGTAGCTTTCCTCTTCCCCTGCTCCATTTCCTCTCGATTACTAGATATCCCTTCCATCTGTGTTGTGCCTGTCTGCAATAAACTTGCGGCACTTCCTTTCACCTGTCTTTGCTTTCTTTCCTGTTACATCATGTAGACATAAGTATTGAGAGTTAAAAATAAAAAACAATATCTTCAAAAATGCTATAGAACGTGCAGAAACTCTCAGCATGCACAATCTGGAGGCTTTATTGAGGAGACTCATACCTGTGTGTGAACATCTGAGATCTACAGGCCCGGTGACCTACGTTGATATTGATGGTCCATTCATCTCTTTGATGAACAGAGGCTATTGCAGGACAAATCACAGATCAACGGACCAGAAATGTAGTTGTATTTTTTTTTGCTCTCCCCGTGTGTAGACCTGCACTGACATGCAATGTGGTGTGTTATAACATCCATATATCACAGGGATTAACAGAGCTGTGTTGAAATCCTCCAACAGCTGTCAAAGTTAGTGCAGTTTGGTGGGTGCAAAGATCTTAGGTCTTCATGCAAGAATCAGAGCACAGTAAAAGTGAGCCATATCTTTGGTAACAGATTGATAGATTCCTATGCCCTGCTTTAGATACATTTCATCCACAGTGTGTGAGAAATATATTGAGCTGACATAAACAATGGAGTCGGGTAGTCAGCATTTGCTTTGTGCTAAACCTAACTGAACTGTCTGTCTGTACTGTCATTCAAAGCTGCTTTAAGATTTTAGTGGGCCCAGGGTAAACTTTTAATGGGTGCCCCCACCACTTTCATTTTTTTTTAATCTAATAAAAAAAAAAAAAAAAAACACAAGGCAAGAACCATAAGTATTTTAAAGTAATTATAAAGTCTTGTTTTTTTTTTTTTAAAACAAAAATAACAAACATGTTATACTTGCCTCCTCTGTGCATTTGGTTTTGCACAGAGCAGCCCGGATCCTCCTCTTCTCGGGTCCCTGTTTGCTGCTCCTGGCCCCTCCCTCCTGTTGAGTGCCCCCTCAGCCAGCACCTCTCTATGGGGGCACCCAAGCCGAGCTGCAACTCTGTGTTCATTCAGACATGGAGCTGTGGTTCGGCCACGCCTCCCTCTGTCTCCTGATTGGCTAACTGACTTTGATCGACAGCAGCAGGAGCCAATGGCGCCGCTGCTGTGTCTCAGACAGTCACGAAGGAGAGTCCCGGATGGCCGAGACACTCGTGGACATTGCTGGATAGAGATGGGGCTCAGGTATTAGGGGGGCTGTGGGGGGCTGCTGCACACAGAAGGCTTTTTATCGTATAAGATAAAAAACCTGCCTTTACAACTCCTTTAAGATGAAACCTTTAACAACAAATTAAGAAATGTATTGGGTGGATCAGCTCAATAGTTTTTATTTAACACAATGCTCTATTGCTGTTTTTAAAACTGCATAGGAAAAACATTAATACCTAGCTGTTACACCTCTTGACCTTTGGTGAATCTCAAACCGGCAATGCAGTCTAACTTTGGGGGTGATTTGACAGACATTTGTGCGGGTTCATGCACAGATGTCTATTCAAATTGCCCCAAAAGTCGCCAAAAGTAGTACAGAGGCTACTTTTGGGAATCTGTGCGGCGCTGCACCGATTCGGACGGTGCCATTGCTAGCAATAGCGCCTATTTGGCATGCGATTTGACATGTCAAATCACATTCCAAATTGGCCCAATGTGAACGTGGGCTTAATGAACATCAAATAACAATATGAGGGCGTCATCCTTTAAAAAAAGTTAAAGAAATAAATGTGAAGGAGAGCAGCTTAAAAGTGTTAATGAACATCAAGTTGCTTTTTTTCACATTACTGGAAAAAAACAACTTGATGTTCATTTAAGTGATTTTAAGCCTTTATGTATTTTTTTTTTTTTAAATAACAAACATGTTATACTTACCTGCTCAGACCCGATCATCCTCTTCTAAGGTCCCACACTGGTGTTCCTGGCTCCTCCTTACTTCTGAGTAAATGCCCATACCCCTCCAGTAAGTCACTTGCTAGGGGTGTACTTGGGCAGGCTCACTTCTGAGCCCCACTGCCTGCGTTCATAGACACAGACAGTGAGGCTTTGCCCCGCCCTCCACTCCCTCGTCATTGGATTTGATTGACAGTAGCAGAAATTAATGCCATCCCTTGCTATTTACCCAGTGAGGAGAGAGCCGCTGCTCTGATGCACAGCGCTGGCTCGAAATCAGGATCAGGTAAGTATTAGGGGGGCTTGGGGGGGAGGATCGTGGACACAGAAGGTTTTTTTGCCTTAATGCAGAGAATGCATTAAGCATTAAGATAAAAAAAAACCTTAAGGCTTTGGAACCACTTTAAGCCAGATGAATCCAGCCTATTGTTAGACAGACGAAAATGGGCGCCTCTGTCGAACAGACCACCAACCAGGGTTGCCAACCTCCTGCAACTTTTTTTTACTGACAAGACATGACATGCCCAGTTCTGAAGGTGGCCCATGGCCATATGCCCAAAGGGACATTTACGGACAGTTTGAAAACTGCCCGATTTTTGCAAACTGTAAATTTATAGGCGGTTGACAACCTTGCCACCAACATGCTTTTTAAGATCACTTTTAACTCACCTAGTTCAAACAACAACATGAGGACCTCACTGAGGATCCAGGAATGGGCCCTCCATGGCATCAAGAGCAGCCACTTATATCCTGTGCAGAGAGGTTTTTCTTCACCTGCGCACACAGAAGGTTGCGTGTGTCCACTCCATAATAATGTTCAGTTTTTCTCCTACTGAACTACCTTTTGTCATAATTATCATTTTTGAATCCAGTAACTACACTATAAGGGCTCTCCCACCTCCCACTTTTCTTTTCTGGTGGACACCCCGAGCTTCCACAGCAACTACCAGCCAGCCCCTTGGGAACCGAACCTCGCAATCACGTGGACCACCATGCTCCACATCTCACCTCTTGTTCCTTGGGTCTTCGGTCTCTTGCAGAACTATGACCTTTGTCAGAATCTCCACTTTTTATGTGGATGGAAGCACAGTGTGCAGCAGGGGGGCCAGGCATATGGCACTCCAGGAAGTGTTAGATTTGGTACACCAAGCCCCCCCAGATCTCTGCACAGAATGGCGGCTCACCATCTGTACTTTCAGTTTCAGTTGCTGGGTGGACTACAGAAATGTTTGTGTTAGCTGATTGATGACCTGTAACGGTGGGGGGGGGGGGGGGGC
>BLSH010559378.1:594048-609323 GCA_018402905.1 Glandirana rugosa
CGGGGGGGAACATAGGGACAGCAGTACCTTCAATAGGAACTGGGGGTTTGGGGTCCCCAGTTGGAGTTGTGGGCCTTGGGACAGCACTAGTTATTGTAGGTGGCCTGCTGCCATAGTAATCTTATTGTGTTCTGCTTACAAATAATGCACCATGCATGTGCAGTGTTGTTCAAAAAAAAAATAAAACACAGCTCAACAGTCAAACTATAAACATGTCCTCAAAGAGTATGGATTGTAGGTAGCATAAAGCCTTTATTTGCTGTTCCTCTCTCTGGGACTGATAATAATAATGTAACATACACCAAAATTGTTTGCCTTACATTTTTAAGTGCAGGATATGGGGGGGGGGGGGGGCTGGAATCTGGGAGCTGCGGGCAAGAGCTACCCTTTCTGTTGCTTCTGGTTTCATTAATCTGGCCTTGGACCTGTCTGTGCTTTTTTTTACATACTGCTCTCCCACCTGCCTTTGCTGACTGCTTTTGTGCTTAATGTAGAATTCTAGACAAAAATATCAAGATAAAAATAAATATTCCATAAAAAAACACTTTTACCTTTTCAATTCAGAGATTTCCCCTACAATACTCTGCTGTTAGATGTCCTCAGTCTGATGGTGAACATCATTCAACACATTTCCCCTGAGCCCAGGTCATCCTGGACCTACACCCACCTATGACTGGACAGTGAAAGGAGAAGCAGCACAGCGATGAGCTAATCTCTTTCTCAATTAGCTTTTTCCTCCTATCAGCAGGATTCTGGTCAGCACAAGGAACCAGATGTGCTGACCAGGGACTGCAAGAGGTTATTACCAGGTCACATTTGGATACTCCTTGCATTTAACCACTTCCCAACTGCCTACCGCAGATGTACTGCGGCAGGTTGGCTCTATTGCACGATCCCTGTATGTCATTTCGTACAATAGACACTGGGGGAGCGCACGATTGGACAGAGGGGGAGCCAATCAGCGCTGTCTGCCGGCCACCTGCGATTGTTCCCCAGAGAGGCAGAACGGTGATCTGTCTATGTAAACAAGACAGATCGCCTTTCTGACAGGGAAGAAGATAGAGATCGGTGTGTTCCTGCTAAGCACCGATCTCTGTCTTCATCCAGTCAGACCATCCCCCACACAGTTGGCAAGCACCCCCTAGGGACACTTAAAGAGGAAGTAAACCCAGATTGGATGTTTAGCAGAAAGTCATTTTTTTATTTTTCTAAATTGTTGCTATTTTTTTTGTTTATAGTGCAAAAAATAAAAACCACAGTGGTGATCAAATACCACCAAAAGAAAGCTCTATTTGTGGGAAAAAAAGGACATACATTTTATTTGAATACAGCGGCGCACGACCGCGCAATTGTCACTTAAAATAACGCAGTGCCGTATCGCAAAAAAAATGGCCTGGTCATGAAGGAGGGTAAACTTTCTGGGGATGAAGTGGATAAACTATACTTTTAATGATGCATTAATATTTAGAGATCTTTGTTTATTTGTGGCTTTTATCTGGTTAGTGCTCAGTTTTAATCCTTTAACTGCATTCTCAGCTGTCTCTTCTCACTGGGAAGTAGATTTCGATCAATAGTGAAGATATGATCGTACCCTATGATACTAAGTCATCAATCACATCTCTATTTCCACCATATAATCTGATAGATCAAATTGCAACCGTATTCATGAACAAAATGCTGCCGATATATACAATACGATTGATAACATTCTTCCCTGGCTGATCAACTCAGTTTGATCAAATCTGATCTAAATTGAGTCTGAATTAATTGATCTATAGTCGACAACCCATTCAATCAGAATGCCATGAATGGGGAAGTGGATTTTTTGCAGATTCGATCATTTTGATTAAATCACTGATTAATTGCTGTGTTTCAGTTTGCAGGCAGATTTCAGTTATTTCTTGCAGTGCACTGCGGTTAGAGGGTGGTGTGATGGGCGGTTTTTACGTTTTTTTTTAACCACTTCAGCCCCAGAAGGATTTCACAGTTTAGGACCAGAGCACTTTTTGCGAAATCGGCACTGCGTCATTTTAACTGACAATTGCGCAGTCGTGTGACGTTGTACCCAAACAAAATTTACGTCCTTTTTTCCCCACAAATAGAGCTTTCTTTTGGTGGTATTTGAGCCCCTCTGCGTCATTTCTGATCGCCGCTATAAATAAAAAAAGAGCGACAATTTTGCAAAAAAAAAAAATGTTTTTCTTACTTTTTGCTAAAATACAAATCCAAAATAAAATATAAAAAAAAACATTTTTTTTCATTGTTTTTAGCCGATTTATATTCTTCCTCATATTTTTGGTTAAAAAAAATCACAATCAGCATTTATTGATTGGTTTACGCAAAAGTTGCCGCGTTTACGGATTCTGAAAATTCATTCAGCGTTTCGCGATAATGAGCCATCTTGCCGCCGTCACACTGCGGCGGACGGGCAAGTGGTAAACTTTATTTGAAGTCTCACAAAAATGACACTTCAGTCATGTCTCCACAAAGCAGCATGCAGCTCTGTTCTGCGGTGACATTCGGCACCTTCCAGTGTGATCTTGACATACCATTATTCTATCTTTATTGTGCATTGCTCCAAAAAAAAAAAAAAGAATAAACCCCAATACTCTATTTTGATGTGCAGTATAGAACCCCATTATTTGCAGAGAGCATTTTTAATGTAGCCTTTAATGACTTTTGTTATGTGGCTTTCTGGATCACTTCTAGCAGTTATCTGGATTTCTGCCTGAGAAGTCGTGTTAAAGTGGTAGTAACCCCTCCTATAATTTTCAGCCAAGGAAGCTGCCATCTTGGTTTAATCTACAACTGCCATGATGCTGCACATGTGATCAGCTGCGACACCAGCCATTGGATGGTTTGACAGTTTGATTTTTTTTTTCCAGTGTTTTGTAGCTTCGGGCTTCAGGCATATTTAAGCTACAAAACGCTCAGGTGTGAATGGGCACTTAAGGTTTGAACATGCACTACAGGCAGTGATATATAGTGTCTTTATAAATAAAATCAAGTTTCATAAACAAACATGCAACCACTTGACCTCCAGAATATTTACACCCCCCCCCCCGTCATGACCAGGCTGTTTTTTGCGACACAGAACTGCATTACTTTACTGACAATTGCGCGGTCATGAAATGCTGTACCCAAATAAAATTTACATCATTTTTTCCCATAAGTAGATCTTTCTTTTGGTGGTATTTGATCACCACTGCGATTTTTTTTTTTTTGTACTATAAACAAAAAAGACCAAAAATTTTGAAAAAAACAAACAATATTTTTTACTTTCTGCTATAAAACATATCCAGTAAAAAAGCTATTTTTTTTTTCATAAATTTAGGCCAATATGTATTCTGCTATATGTCTTTGGTAAAAAAAAGAAATCCCAATAAGTGTATATTGATTGGTTTGCACAAAGGTTACTATAGCCTCTACAAACTATGGGATATATACTGAAATTTTTTATACTACTAATGGCGACGATCAGTGACTTATAGAAGGGTTGTGATATTGCAGCGGACAATTGGACACTAACTGACAATTTTGACACTTTGCAGGAACCAGTGACACTGTACTAATGACACTGCCTGGGATGAGGGGGGGGGGGGTTAACTTCTAGGGCGATCAAGGGGTTAAATGTGTGCCTAGCCTGTGTTTTTTTGTACTGTGTGAGATGCTTTTTCTAGGGGAAGTGATGGATTTTCCTAAAGTCAGAACAGAGCTATATCTTGTTTACACAGGCAGAGCTCTGTCCCATGTGTCTTTCCAGTGACTGGTGGGTGTTGGCGGACATCCATTCACCGGCACCCGCTGATCGGCTTCAGCTATGACAAATCATAGCAGAAGCCTCGCACGCACATGTCCCCTGTGAGGAATTGCAGAATCATGTATATATATGTGATTCCACGCAGCATGGCCGCCCTGTACCAGTACATCTGCTATGGGGCGGTCGGTAAATGGTTAAAATATAACAATCAAAAAACTGTGACCTCTATGGGCTGTAATGCCATTGCACATATTACCTGAAGAGATTACATAGCTGTACGGCGATCACAGGAACGGGTGGTGTGGGCGCTCACTGGTTAGCGGGGGAGCCAATCAGCGGGTGGGGAGGACTTAATGTCTGCCAGCCACCCACAATCGCTCCCGAGACAGGCAGAGTGGGGATCTGCTAGTGTAAACAAAGCAGATCCCCGTTCTGACAGGGGAGTTGAGAGTGATCGTCCGTTCCCAGTCAGCCCAGCCCCCATACAGTTAGAAACACCACAGAGGGAACACATTTAACCCCTTGACCCCCCCCTGCAGGTTAACCCCTTCCCTGCCAGTGACATTTACACAGTAATCAAAGCTCGCTGCCATTACTAGTAAAAAAAAAATAATAATAAAAATGCCATAAATCTATTCCCATAGTTTGTAGACGCTATAACTTTTTCGCAAACCAAACAATATACGCTCAATGCGATTTTTTTTTTTCTTTTACCAAAAATATGTAGAAGAATACATATTGGCCTAAACTGAGGAAGAAATTTGTTTTTTTACTTTTTTTCGGATATTTACTATAGCAAAAAGTAAAAAATATAGTCTTGTTTTTTTTCAAAATTGTCGTTCTTTTTTTGTTTATAATTAAAAACCGCAGAGGTGATCAAATATCACCAAAAGAAAGCTCTATTTATGAGAAAAAAGGATGGCAATTTTGTTTGGGTACAGCGTCACACGACCGCACAATTGTCAGTTAAAGCGACGCAGTGCTGAATCGCAAAAAGTGCTCTGGTCAGGAAGGGAGTAAATCCTTCCGTGGCTGAAGTGGTTAATAGATAGCCCCCTACTTATTCTTATCTGGTAGTGCAGTTTTAATTTTGACATCAAATTTCGATTTAGTTTAGGTCATAGTCTTTTGACATTTGTCATATTGTAGTCATCTGAATTGTTTTAGTCGTATCATAGTAGACTAAAATAGTGTTAATTTAGTCAATGAAAATATTATCAAAATTAACACTGCTTAGAAGTGAACAGATTTGAACAACGTGTGAATCTTTATCAAGCTGCTATAAAAATGTTTGCGTCTGTGAACGGCAGCAGGATGAGCCCCTTCAATAGACGCTGATCTATTTCTTTTCCTTCTTGGTCTCTCCAAGTAGACATGCTCTTGTTTTGTGCCCTCCGTCTCCCTGTCGTCAGGAACATTACACCTGTCTCTGGAAAGCCACCATTCCCACAAACCATCTCCTGTCTGTTCTTGCTCCTGTCACTGTTTTCATCTAGTCTTGCTCCCCTGGCTGTGGTTTCTCATGTCCTCCTTGATTGCCCTGACATTGTTCGCTCTGGTTTCATTTGTCACCTGACCATTTCCTGCCGCTCTCTCTACCCTTTACTTCTCCTCTCTTTGAATCTATGCTTTCCTACGGTGGTTTTCCATATTTTAATGGCTTTATAGTTTTGGAATAACTTTGGCTGACTGTATACTTTACTAGATCAATTCTTTACCTTTTTAATACCATTTTTTTTAACAGCTTTTTTTTATAAAATCGGTGGAAACTGTTTATTTTAATTGTACTAATATACAGCAGAAAGCTGATTTGTGGCAACATCTTGTTTTACTAAAATTTTAGCTAAAAAGGTTTTTCAGTATAACAAGAGAAATAAGGCAGTACAAAAACTAAATGTGCACTGAAAATAGCAGTACACATCGTACAAACTGTGCTCCCCAAACACAAAGTAAGACCGACAACAGTCCAATATTATAATAGAATATGAGAAATACAAGATTTACAGAACAACAAATTATAAGATTGAGATGTTCATCTAATGCAGGCGTAGGCAACCTTAAAGAGTTGGAGATCTACCTCTATGACAAAGGAGAAGTCAAAGATCCCCGGGCACAGTGTCCCCTCCTCACACCTGATTTAAACATCTAATTGCTGTACTACCATTTTGCAATTGTATGCATTGCATGGCAATCATGGGTTTAAATCAGGTGGTCAAACACACTTGGATCATTTTTCAGGGGAGCAACAGTGACTGCTGCACTTGTGCATGAGCCCTTAGTTGCATGGGGGAAGAGGATTTGTGCTAGGAGGGGGGATTTGTGCTAAAAAAGGTGATATGGTAGAGGGGAGAGGGAATTTATGCTAGGAGGGATGATTGGGTGTATTTATGCTAGGAGAGGAAACTGGGGGGGGGGGGGGGATTTGTGCTAGAAGGGGGGAAGGGGGGAGAATTTGTGTTAGGTGTAGGAGGGGGGATTTGGAGTGGGGGAAGAGAATTTGTGCTTGGATAGGAAATTTGAAGGGTAAATTTGTTCTGAGGGGATTTGCAGAGAGGGAGGATTTGAGCTTGGAGGAGGGAAGCTCTGGAATGGCAGGTCAGTAAGCCCAGACTGTGATCTACCAGTCACCTGTCCGAGATCTACTGGTAGATCGCAATCTACTGGTTACTGACCCCTGATCTAAGGCTATAGGATCATGTGTGCGCAAAAGGATACCCAAGAAAGAACAACATCTAGACCAGGGGTCAGCAACCAGTAGATCGCGATCTACCAGTAGATCTCGGACAGGTGACTGGTAGATCACAGTCTGGGCTTACTGACCCACCATTCCAGAGCATCAAGCAGAGTGTAATGCAGAGGGACTACTTGCAAAGTTGGAGCTGTATAAGGGCGCAAGAGTCGCATAAGCCAATGCCTCCTCTGTAGTGCCGGCTCCTGTCCCATGTGGAGTGATACTCCACCTCTTATCCCTGCTAGCGGTCTCCCGAGTGGTGCCAGCAGAAGGAAAGAAGAAATCTTCAGGTCATTGTGAAGCAATACACTGGCCATTATAGTATAGGGCTGCTTTCACACTGATACACTGCAGTTTACTTACACTGGGGGTGATGTAATGCATGTGATTGTGATGCAATAGTACAGCAATTAGAGGTTTAAATCAAGTGTGGGGATGTGACACCGGGCGACACTGTGCCCAGTGATCTTTGACTTCTCCCATGTTGTTCAGGTAGATCTCCACCTCTTTGCCTCGGTTGCCTTCCCCTGATCTAGACTATCAAGGCAAAGTCGTGCAGTCAAAATCACAGATGTCTCCACGGTTCCATGACACAAAAGAGAGATATGGGTGGAGGGCCTGGCCTAAAAAAAAATAAAAAGATTTAGGCGGCCTTGGCCCACCCTATTCAACTGGAGCCTACAGGAGCAATGAGAGAGGGAAGTGCATAGGGGTGAGCTGTGAAGATGACAGAATAAGAAAGAAATAGAACAGGAGGGGGGAAGGGATGAAGGTGTGGCAACATCTTGTAATCAGTAAAAGAGCACAGTAGAACTGTTGCATAAGTTGGATATGTTCAAACTATAACGTGTCATTAAACCATTCGAAACTCTCAATAATGCTGTATTACATGTGGTTCATACTCAGTCACTATGCGATTCATTTTCTGTATTCTGCAAAAAAATTGGTTGATCCTGCTGTTCTCTATCTCACCCTCCTGTCTGTGTCCACACTGCAGTTGGGGATTTTGCAGAGCAGTGTTGGCAGCTAGTGCACATGCTCACTTTTCAGTGTATTTCTAGCCTGAACATTTCCTCCCTGTCACATCCCAACCCATGTGACTATAGAGTCACACATGTGGGCGTATACACAGTGGTAAATGACAGCCCACTCCATGTTCACTAATCAGCTAAACACAATGGGGGCGGAATATTACATATACAGTAGATTGATGGAGGCTTCACCTCCCTGTTATTCTAAGACACATCCTGGAGGGGTGTGACACAGCCTGTGACTGGCAGAAATCCACCCGTACTATTTTATTGCCAAAGAATGATACAGATTTGATTTCAAATATATATTTGTATGGCAATTTAAAAGAGTTTATTGATAATATTTATTTATTTTAACTCTGTATTCCAAAAGCAGTTTTTTTTATTCTGACCACCAGCAGAGGGCTAGAAGCTCTTCCTGCCACTGTTTCCCTGCAGACAGGCTGAGAAAGAGCTGGGTTTATGTGACAGCTGTATATCAATTAGGAAAGAAGGTACTTCGATTTTTTTTTTAATTAAAATAATTACAGTGCCATCATCCACATACAGAAATAGAAGAGTTAATGTATATTAAACAGTGTGTGTTTAGTATCACTTTAAGTTCTATTTAATTAGACATGTGTTTAAAGTTCTAAAGCTGTCTGTACATTGTGCGGATTATGGTCGGTTCCTAACAAACTGGCGGGAATTTGGTTTGTGGGTGGCCCTGTCAGCCCCCTCCCGTGCAACATTCATTGATTAATAAAATGAAGGAGCAAGGTGAAAATTTTCAGCTGCACAGCTGCTGAATCCAGTCTGATGCAGAATAAAAATAGCCTGGCAGGAAGAATTCATTCATCCACGCTGTTGCCTGGGATGTAGGATTCTGATTTTATTTTTACATCTATCTGTGTATGACCAGCTTAGGTAGGCATGGATATATAACAATTTCAAATGATTTTAGGTGTCATAGGAATGGGTGTGTCAGTAGTATGAAGTTTGTATTGTATAAGTGTGCCATTAGTATTAAAGCTGAAGTTTAGTAAAACAAAATATATTCGCTATAGCTTTAGTGACCTAACTAACTTACCTGTATTGAAAGTGGTTGTAAACATTTTATTTTTATTTTTTTTAAATAGCAAACATGTCTATACTTACCTGCTCTGTGCAATCGTTTTGCACAGAGCAGCCCCGATCCTCTTCTTCAGGCATCCCACGCCAGCGCTCCAGGCCCCTCCTGTTCATTGGGTGCCCCCATGGAAAGCTGCTTTTTGATGCTCCCGTGTCACAGATTTTGATTGGCAGCACCGGAAGCCAATAGCTCCTGCTGCTATCAATCTGTTCAATGAGGAGAGCGACAGCGGCTGGAGCCGATGCGTTCATGCGCGCTCGATCTCATCGGGCTCAGATAAGATAAGGAGGGGGAGCTGCAGCACAGAAGGTTTTTCACCTTAATGCATAGGCTTTACAACCACTTGAAGTATTTCCCAAATCATGCAGGCAGCTGGATCTTGTAGAAGTATTTTGTGCAGGAATGCCCTGTCCTCTTCCTGCTGCAGAGCTTCCAGCTCTGCAATGGTTAATAGCCCCAAGGCTCCTGTCAAGCTCCAGATGGGAATGCACCAACTCAACCATCCTTCTCCATTGGGAAAAGTTGTTTCAGAGTGTACAGTACACTGCATGTAACACGATCTGTGAAGGGGGGTAGAGTCTGAGTCACAAGATTCCCTCACCCATTCGGAGATGTTACATGCAGTGTACGCTATGAGACAACTTTTCCCAGGAGGAAGGGAGAAGGTGGCGGGTCCCCATCAGGAACTTGTTTACTTCAGCTCTACATAAGACTCTGAGCCATTGCAGCGCCAGAAGAGGACTGGGCATCCCTGCACAGAAGTTTTCTTTGGGATCTAGCAGCCAGTACAATATAGGACATACCTCAGTACAGGTGAGTTAGGTCACTAAAGCTAGAGAATTTTTTTGTCTTAGTTAACCACTTCAACCCCGGAAGGATTTCCCACAATAGGACCAGAGCACTTTTTGCGATTCGGCACTGCGTCGCTTTGACTGACAATTGCGTGGTGGTGACGTACCCAAACAAAATTGGCGTCCTTTTTTTCCCCATAAATAGAGCTTTCTCTTACGTTCATTGACAGACGCAGCCTCTTATTATTGACATGTGGGGTTATGCACCTTTTACTAGGAGTAGACTAGGCAGAACGAAGTTCAGATAAAAGCAAAGCTGGCCCCTCCCAGGGGGCCGTCCTCACTCATGTATAACCCCTCCACCCTGCAAAGCACACTAGTTTTTTCTGCCTAGTGCAAAGAGTTAGACCTGGTTCCCTGCTGGGATCTGCGGTTCCCCAATATCTTTTTACTTTTGCTCAAGCCTTCTGATGAAGAATGCAATCAAGTAGCCGGCTGGGGGACACGCTGGATATCCTAAATTCAGGAAGTCTCCCCAGTGCGGCCGTCGGATGCGAGCCGTCCCTTAGCTGTACGCAGGTCTGTCACGGGTGGCTACCCGCTACGCCTGTCTGGAAGGGTGAGTCGCTTCCCCCTTCTGGGGTGCGAAGGGGGGGCAGGCGGGTGTACCATCCCTGGGGGGGGGTGCAGGTGGCCCTGGGGTACCCTCTATTTTACCTCTCTCTCCCCCCGCTACCTGCTGTGCGATTTTCGGGGCATGCGGCGGTAGCCGCCATTTTCACGAAGTCCGGCTGGCATTTTGACGTAGTCGCGCTGGCCGGCCGCCATTTTCTTGTAGCCGCCGCCATTTTGCGGCTACTTTGGCCTCTAGTGGCCGCTCGGCGGCCATTTTCGGTTGGTCTTCCTGAATGTAAAAACTTGTGCTGCTGGCGCTGTTTTTCCTTCTTCCTGGTCGGCGCGCTCTGGCATGTGGGTCTGCTTCTGCTTCAGCAGCAGTGGCAGCAGCAGGACTAGCAGAGACGGTGCACAGCAAGTATAGCTGGCTTCTCCCTGGGGTGTTGGTGGCGGGCGCGGTGCGGGTCCTTCTCAGTATTCCCTGATAGCTTTGCGGGTGTTTATTGTGGGGGCGTTTGGCCTTTAGGCCTCCTAGGTGCTGAACTGGAGGTTTCCCTCCCGGAGGTGTCCGCTGTAGTGGTCCGCCTAGACAAATTGACATCCATATTGGAGGAATTTTTCGCCCGGGTGGAACCGATCCGTGGTAAGGGGGTGACAAGTAAACGTCTACCCCCCCTCCTTCAAGGAGGATTCAGAGCCGGAAAGGGGCTCTGTGGTAACAGGGACCCCTGTGGAGCTCTCTGATGGGGAGCTGAAGCCCTCAGACGGGGAAGAGGAGCAGGGGGCCACGCGAAAAGACGTTGGTGGGCTCCCTGGTTGCCGCCGTCCATGATACGCTGCGGCTGGGTAAGGCTGGGGAGTCACAGGAAGCAGTTTACGCTTTTGGGTCCCGTAAGCCAGCTCGGGCTCCTAAGGTGTTCCCTTATGTCCAGTATTTTGACCAGTTTGTCTAGAAGGAATGGCAGCGTCCTCAGAATTCCTTCACCTTGCCTAAACGCTTTTCTGTGCGTTATCCTTTTGAGGATAGCCTGTTACAGAAATGGGCATCCCCCGCGGTGGACCCGCCGGTGGCCCGCCTGAACAAGGCTACCACCATTGCCATGGAGGGGTCCCCATCTTTTAAGAGTCCGGCCAATAGGCGGACGGAGGCGGTGTCCAAGGCGCTGTTCTTAGTGGCGGGGCAGCCATGCGGCCGGCTCTGGCATCAGCTATGGTGGCGCAGTCGCTCACAGAGTGGGCAACGGTTTTGCACAAGGATCTGGAGGGCCTTGGGGTTCCACCAGAGTCGGTGCAGCTGGCAGATCAGCTTGTGCTGGGTCTTTGATACCCCTGTCAAGCAGCCCTGGACATAGTCCCGATGCTGTCAAAAATGTCAATTTTTGCAATCATCATTAGGCGGCTACTGTGGCTGCGGTGCTGGTCGGGTGACCATGCGTCTAAAAAAGGGCCTCACGGACCTGCCTTTTCAGGGCGGTTGTCTTTTTGGGGCTCTCCTGGATGAAATCATTAAGGATTTCATGGGTGGGAAGAGTACCTTCCTTCCGGAACCCAAGCGGCGGGAACTTCGCGGAAAACAGGGCCCTGTTTTTCCTAAACAGAAGCGTTTTTTTCGTGCGCCCAGTACATCGGGCAAGGGCTCCCATAAGGCTGCCGCAGGGACATATAAGCGGTCCTGGCAGCGCAAGTCCGAAAAGGCAGAGGAGAAGCCTTCCTCCGCATGATGGGTTGCCTACGCCTGACGCTCGGGTGGGGGGGTTGGCTTCTGGGGTTCGCGGACCGCCCGCATCTCGGATCTTTGGGTGCGAGAAGTGGTGTCATCAGGGTACAGGATAGAGTTCCGTACCCTGCCCCCGGACAGGTTCTTCCCCTCAAATCTGAGATTTCCTCCGGGGCGTCGGCAAGCCCTGTTAGGGGCTGTTCAGACTTTGTCCGAACAGGGGGTGATTGTGCCGGTCCCTCCTGCGGAACATTTCCGCGGGCTCTACTCAAACCTCTTTGTGGTGCCAAAGAAGGATGGGGTCAGACCGGTTCTGGACCTTAAAGCGCACTATCACTTCGTGAGGGCGCGAAAATTCAGAATGGAATCAGTCCGTTCGGTAGTGGCCATGCTGCACCAGGGAGATTTCCTGGCTTCCCTGGACATCAGGGACGCTTATCTTCACGTTCCCATTTGTGTCTGGCATCAGCGCTTCCTGCGTTTTGCGGTAGGGGATCTTCACTACCAATTTGTGGCTCTTCCCTTCGGCCTAGCCTCTGCTCCGCGGGTCTTCACCAAGCTGTTGGCTCCGGTGCTGGATCTACTGAGGCAGAGAGGCATTGCTGTGGTGGCATACCTAGACAATCTGCTCCTGAGAGCAGAGTCGGCTCCTGCATTGGAGGACAATGTTGCTATCACTCTGGCCTCCCTGAGGGACTTTGGTTGGTTGATCGACCTGCAGAAGTCGACGCTGATCCCGTCTTGCCGCCTAGAATATCTGGGCCTGATTTTGGAAACAGAGCAGGCGAAGGTATTGCTGACGTTGCAAACAGCAGTGCGAACTCTGCTGTCACGACGGTGGTCCTCCTTACGGTTTTGCATGCGGGTGTTGGGGCTCATGGTATCAGCCTTCGAGGCAATACCGTACACCCAGAGTCACACCCGGCTCCTGCAGCGGGCGATTCTGCTGCAGTGGGACAAGTCTCCCTTGTCTCTGGATCGGGTGATCAGGTTAGATCATCAGACCAGGGGGTCATTGGTCTGGTGGCTTCAGGCCCCGGCTCTGACTTTGTGGAAGTTGTTCCTTCCCTTGGAATGGTCGATTGTCACGACAGACGCCAGCCTATGGGCTGGGGAGGAGTCCTGGGGTGGTTTCTGCCCAGGGCCTATGGTCGCTGGAGGAATCTCGTCTCCCGATCAATGTGTTGGAACTGCGGGCGATCAGGCACTGTCTTTCCCATTGGTCGGGGAGGTTGTGCGGTCACCCAGTTCGGGTTCAGTCGGACAACACCACGACAGTGGCGTATGTGAATCACCAAGGCGGAACGAAGAGCTTGGCAGCAGCTTTGGAAGCGTCCCACATTCTGAGGTGAGCAGAACTTCACGACAATCCTAGTGGTTCCGGATTGGCCTTGGCATCCTTCGTATGCCGATGTGGTGCGGATGGTAAAAGAGGTCCCCTGGCGGCTCCCGCTTCGTGAAGATCTCCTGTCACAGGGACCCATCCTGCACCTTGCTTTACCCTCTCTGGCTTTGACGGCCTGGCTATTGAGTCCCAGGTATTGAGGGATAGGGGTGTCTCTGAGTCAGTGATCCCTATCATGCTTAAGGAGCGCAAGTCCACTTCGTGCAAGATCTATCATCGCACTTGGAAGTCTTATATTGCTTGGTGGAACCCCCGTTCTTTTTCGGTGACTTGGGTGCTGGCCTTTCTTCAGCAAGGCCTGGATCACAAGTTTGCATTGAGTACCCTCAAGGGGCAGATTTCTGCTTTGGCAATTTTGTTTCAGCGTCCGTTAGCGACGCGTTCTTTGATCGTACATTTGTACAGGGTGTACGTCATGTGGCCCCTCAGGTGCGGTCGCCTTTGGCACCGTGGGACTTGAACTTGGTTCTCTCTGTACTTCAGAAACCGCCATATGAAGAGATCAGGGACATTTTCTTGCAGCTGCTCTCGCAAAAGGTGGCCTTTTTAGTGGCCATCACATCCGCTAGACGGGTGTCTGAATTGGCGGCTTTGTCATGTAGGTCTCCCTACTTGGTCCTACATAAGGATAAGGCGGTGCTGCACCCTTCTCCTTCTTTTCTACCGAAGATGGTTTCCTCTTTTCACATTAATGAGGACATTGTCTTCCCTTCTTTGTGCCCCCGTCCATCACATCCTAAGGAGATTGCCTTGCATTCCTTGGACGTAGTGAGGGTCCTGCGGGTGTATTTGTCGGCAACGGCCCCCTTTCAGAGCTCGGATGCTCTTTTTGTGGTGACGGATGGACCACGCAAGGGTTTGGCAGCCTCATCGGCTACTGTATCCCGTTGGATCAGACAGACCATGACACATGCGTATGCTGTTCGGGGTCTAGAACCCCCTTTTCCGGTCACGGCTCATTCCACCAGGGCGATTAGTACTTCCTGGGCTTTCCGACATCACGCGTCAAGCTCTGGGTGTCATGCTTGTGGCTGTCAAGAGTCTTGCTATGCCTCATGGGACTTGTAGTTCTGCAACAGCTGGAGGTCCGCTAATTGCATATCCCTGCTATAGAGGAAGGCCCCTTTTACACGCGCATTCCGTTCATGTCCACCTGTCTGTTTTTCAGGCGGACCTGAATGTACACTCCATGCAGCCCTAAGGAGTGGCGGAAGTCAGAGGTGACATGTCCGCTGACATCCGCCGCTCTCCGATCCTGTCCGTGAAATAAACACGGATGGAAACCCTATTTTCCATCCATCTGTAGAATCGGATCGGAGCAGATCACATGAAAATGGACAGGCAGATCCGTTTTCAGCCGATCTCCATAGCGGAGAGCGGTGCTCTGACAGATCTGTCTCCGCACAGTGAGCGGGGACGGATCTGTCATCCACCTGCTCATCAGGGATCAGGGGATCGATCCCTGCTGAGCAGAGCGGAGTCCACAAATGGACAAGCCCGTGTGAAAGGGGCCTAAGCGTTATTGTACCAAGATGTTGTAGCGGTACCCCCGAAGGAGCTGCTAATGAAATTTATATTTTCCCGAGCCTCCCACTGAATATTCTTGCAGCCAGTCACTATGGCATTTTCACACAGCCAGGTGCACACACAATCTTGCTTGTTTCCAATGACCAGTCTAGGGGATGAATTTTCAATGCTTTATTTGTAGAACTTGGATAGGAGAAGGGTAGAGATAGGATACTCCAAGTAACTGAATGTAACTGAGGACAAATTCTCCCTAGTTTCTGTACAGCAGGCAATCAGTGGCTTTACACAGCAGACTGACTCCAGTGAAACAAGTCCATCTTTAAGCAACATAGGACATGCCGGACTTTGTTTCTTCAAGACACTAGCCAGTGTCTCCTTTCTAACTCAGTGTAGCAGACTACCAATACACTCTATGGCAGGCTGACTTTAGCAGAACAGGTCCCTTGTTAAATAGTAGGGACAGAAGCTGGATTCTGTTCTTCAAGACACTCTCCAGTGTCTCCTTTCTAGCTGGCACACCCAAGTAAGCTGATATGAGAGCAGGGGAAATTCTAGCACACAGTCTCAGGGATTCTCTCACAGATTTG
>BLSH010559378.1:616460-628102 GCA_018402905.1 Glandirana rugosa
AAGACGCTTTTTTTCCCTGTTCCCTTACAGGGATTAGAAGAGTATGCCACCAAAGACGTTTTGTCTCTCGTGGTCTAAGTTTAGGGTGCCGCGGTATCCGCCGGCTTTGACCCCTCGGTGTACTGCATGGGGGACATGCTTACACGCCTAGTCGCTTACCCTTCGGTTTCCAGAGACTTTTTCCTGGCGATTCCGGCTTTAGACCGGGAACTCGCATGAGTTACGGTCCGAGAACAGGTCAGGGACAACGTCTTTTCAGTCGTGGGACCTGTGGTTTATTCTCGCTCCCAAGGTTGGGGGGCGAAACGTGGTACGTTATATCCGAAAGGTCCAGGACACTATTTACAAGGGCCAGATTTCGGCCTTAGCGGTCCTTTTTCAGAGACCTTTGGCTTCCCATTCGCTGATCCGCACATTCGTACAGGGGGTACGTCATGTGGCTCCCCAGTTTCGGCCGCCTATGGCGCCGTGGGATTTGAATCTGGTGCTCTCTGTTTTGCAGAAACCACCGTATGAGAAGATTAGGGACATTCCCTTGTCCCTTTTTTTCGCAGAAGGTTGCCTTCTTGGTGGCTGTCACATCCGCGCGGCGGGTATCGGAATTGGCTGCCTTGTCTTGCAAGTCCCCGTACTTGATTCTTCATAATGACAAGGCGGTGTTGCGACTTCCACCTTCTTTCCTTCCAAAGGTGGTCTCTTCTTTTCATTTGAATGAGGATATTGTCCTTCCTTCATTATGTCCTCACCTAAAACATCCTAAGGAATTTGAGTTACACTCTTTGGATGTGGTGAGGGCCCTGCGGGTTTATTTGAGTGCTACAGCTTCCTTTCGGAAGTCTGACTCATTGTTTGTGTTACCCGGGGGCTCCAAAAAGGGTTCGGCAGCCTCGTCGGCTACTATTTCCCGTTGGATTAGACAGACCGTGACCCATGCGTATGAGCTTCGGGGCAAGGTTCCCCCCTTTCCGGTCACGGCTCATTCCACCAGGTCGGTCAGTACCTCATGGGCGTTCAGGCACCAGGCTTCGGTGTCTCAGGTGTGCAAAGCGGCCACTTGGGCCTCGGTGCACACGTTTACTAAGTTATACAAAATTGATGTGTCGGCATCTGCGGATGCTGCTTTTGGCCGCAAAGTTTTGCGAGCAGAGGTGTGAGTGCGTCTAGCACTCCCTGAGAGGGTTCTGTTGGGTACAGTTGTTGTTGTTGTTTGCCCACCCCTCTAGTTTTTGACACTGCTTTGGGACGTCCCCACATGTCAATTAAGAAGAGCTGCGTCTGTCAGTGAACGTAAGAGAAAAAGGGATTTTATTATAACTTACCGTAAAATCCTTTTCTCTGAGTTCACTGACAGACGCAGCTCCCACCCCTCTGATTTTTTTGTTGCACTGCTTGTGACAGACTGAATGCCATTGGCCAGCAGGGGGTTGTATAGGTTCAGGTGAGGACGGCCCCCATGAGAGGGGCCAGCCTATCCCTGATGCTTTTGCATCTGTTTTGCCTAGTCACTTCTGATAGGACGACATAAAACCCAAGTGTCAATTAAGAAGAGCTGCGTCTGTCAGTGAACTCAGAGAAAAGGATTTTACGGTAAGTTATAATAAAATCCCTTTTTTTTCACACATAGAACTTTCTTTTGGTGGTATTTAATCACCACTGGGTTTTTATTTTTTTGCAAATAAAAGAAAAAAGTCAAAATTTTGAAAATTTTCATAGTTTGTTATAAAATTTTGCAAACAGGTAATTTTTCTCCTTCACTGATGTGCACTGATGAGGCTACACTGATAGGCGGCACTGAAGGGCACTAATAGGCAACTGGTAGGCAGCATTGGTGGACACTGATAGGTTACACTGATGAAGAGGCACTAATGGGCACTGATTGGCAGCACTGATGATCTCTGATTGGCAGCACTGATGATCACTGGCAGCACTGGTGGGCACTGATTGGCAGCACTGTTGGGGACTGCACTGATAATCAGTGTAGATGTCCCTTTCACACAAGCTTGTTCTCCTTTCCTCACCCTGTCAGCTGATCACGTGGTAAAGTGCAACTGTGATTGGTCTTAAGGACTTAGCGATCACAGAGCGCACTGCAGTGGGCACGCAGCAGGTGCGATCACGGGAGGATGTCAAATGACGCCCTCCCAGAACTGGCCGATGTAACAGTCATTTGGCTATAGCACGGTCGGGAGGTGGTTAATTTACAGTACAGCGTATAAAGTGCTACAGTCAGAAATATATTTAGGGCAGGGATGTCAAACTCTAATTCATTGCGGGCCACAACAGCAGTTTGATTGCCCTCAAAGGCCAGGATCTATCTAGGGTGCACTACATACAGAGTGCAGGGTTCAGGAGTGCATTATGTACAGAGTGCGGAGTTCAGGATTACGCTGCGTGCAGAGTTCAGGGCAGTGCTATGTACAAAATGCAGGGTTCAAGGGTGCACTAGGTGCAGAGTTCAGGGGTGCAATATGTACAGGCAGTGTGCCCCCCCTCCCCCACACCTCAAAGCTTCCTTGCATCCCTCTCACCTACCTGGCCCGGCTCTAGTACATCCTTCTGTAGGCGGTGTGCCTTGCAGGGAGATCATTCTCACCCTCTCTGGAGATCTGTCCCCGCCGTGAGCACATGCAGTGATCTGTTAGATTTGGGAGCCACTGAGCAAAGCTTTCCCTTGTAAACACAGAAGGCTTCTGTGTTTACCAGTAAGCAGGGAACAGGGGTGGAGGGTGAGAGCCAGAGGTGGTGGCAGAGGATTTCTGCCATGTTTTGGCTGAAAAACTGGGTTTGAGGGCCACGTGACAAGGCCTGGAGGGCTGGATTCAGCCTAAAGGCCTTGTGTTTGACATATATGATCTAGGGTGTGCATGCTGCAGAGTGGACAGAGCAGTACCCCCTTCCATCAATGAGGTCAGTGATGAATTGCCCCTTACATTGGTGGAAATTGATTAAGTACCCCCTTTGGTTAGTAGTCATAGGCCAGGGATCTCCTTAATTTGGTGGTTAGTAGTGAAGTGCCCTTTTACGTTGGTGGTCAGTGGTGCAGTGCCCCCTTATGTTAATGGCTGGTGATGTGGTGACATCTGTACTGGAAAAATGCAGGCACTCTTGAACAGAAGATCACTCTGCCCAGCAGTGCCTGCTAGACTAATAAAGTAAACAACTCCACACCAAGTTCACTATATGGGCTGCTTATGTATTTATACATGTTGATCATACCTCCCCTTTATCACCTCTTCTCAAGAGAGAATACATTCAGTTCCTCCAGTCTTTCCTCATAGCTGAGCTCCTCCATGCCTCTTATCAGCTTGGTTGCCCTATGCACTTTCTCCAGTTCCCCGATATCCTTTTTGTGAACTGGTGTCCAAAACGTAACTGCATATTCCTAATGATTTGTACAGGGGCAAAATTATTAGTCTCTTTCTCTGGAGTCTATACCTCTTTAATACATGAAAGTATGCACACATAAATGATGGCACTTACATTTACAACGATTTTCTAAAATGTAACATTTATTCTACTTTACTTTCCTAAGCCATTAACGTAAGCCTAACTCTAATTTAACAGAAGTCTGTCATGAGACTTGCTGACCTTCTCATTTTAGTAGTTAGAGGCAATGACCTGAAACAAGTATACAGGTAGGGACTACTGACATTTCTCTGACTTCCTTGATTTGTATCCTTTTCCTGGTGTCATACTGGCCAGGCAACTAGCATTTTCTGAAGATCAGATATGGTGGGTCTCCTCATGGTCCCCTTATGATACGTTTACTTATTCCCTGAAACTCCTTACTAAGAATAACACAAGTGTTACCTCACTTGCACTAAGACCCCTTTCACACTGAGGCAGTTTTCAGGCCTTTTAGCACTAGAAATATCGCCTGTAAAGCGCCTGAAACTACCTCCCATGCCGCCCGAGTGTGAAAGCCTGAGTGCTTTCACACTGGGGCGGTGCGCTTGCGGGACGGGGAAAAAAGTCCAGCAAGCCTCATCTTTGGGGCGGTTTGGGAGCGGTGTACACACCGCTCCTCCACTGTCCCTGCCCATTGGAATGAATGGGCAGCTCTTGAGAAGCACCGCAACAGGTTAAAAGCGTCCCGCTAGCGGGTAACGCGCCCCCATGTGAAAGGGGTCTTAAAGTATTGGTGCCCAGGACTAAAGCTGGGCATACACCCACTCATTTCTGCAGGCTGAACAAAAGAAGTCTAACAGATTCCTCCATCCATTCTAAACACCGTGGATGTATGAATCTCCTCCTGTGGCTATTGTATTCTGATAGGCGGCACCAGCAGCTGTCAGAATACTTGAACAATGCCTGCATAGAATTAAATGATTGTATGCAGACTCTGTTGGGCCGACAGTTTTACTCCTCTTTTTTTTAAATTGAAAGATGTCATCCAGTGATCGAATTTCAGACAGTTCATTAGGAACTAGACAGAGTTTGCTTGGTGTATGGCCAGCTTAACAAACACTGTGACCCTTGTAGTGGAAATAATGATCCAGTATAACAATGCTACTGAACACAAGACCTAAGACTTTTCTTTTAGACATAAAATAGTGCTAAAAAAGGCCATTCCAGTTTAGATGAACATAGTTTCAGGTTCTGGTTTCTGATCCTGAGAAAATAAAAGGAATAGAGAGGAGAGGGAGACCTCCTTGTGGGTGAGAATAATGTGTGTAGAGAATGACTAGAAAGATGGCCTATGTCCAAGACTCTGGAACAAGGAATGGGGTCCCTCTTACTATAAATGAATATTTTCAATTTTACTCGAAGGACCTTTTCCAATTTATTTTGCTGAAATCTTTTCATGGCTTATCATGCTGATACCATCTTTATTTCATTACTTTAAAATCAAAAGTAATATCTGGGGTTCCCCTTTAAAGGGGAATTACGCTATATATCATGTTTTAAAATTATACAAAAATACCAAAACTGATCCTCTGTAATATGGTATGTATTGTATAAGCAAGTAACTATAAAAATTAAAGGAGAAGATAAATGCCACACGTGGGATCCATTTGTATTATCTGCCTCATCCAGCTTGTCCATGCTGTGAACCTTCTAAAGCAATAAAAGCCAAACACTGGAACAGACTAATTAATGCTGCTGGATGAGACTGGACATGATAGTGGGTATTGTGCAATCAGCCCTGATCAGTGCTGATCTGGTTGATCTGCCTGCCCATTCACATGCAGGCCTAAATGGAGTATTAGAGGGATCAGATCCAGTGAGGATGCAGCAGCATTCAATGGCTTTTCCAAAGATGGGACCTTTATCTTGAAATGATCAAGGGAGATGTGCTATGCGTGCAGGTAAACTATGAATAAACTGTGACATATCTCAATGCACCATAGGGTGGCGTTACATTTTAAAATGACTAAACAGTCTCCAGGAGTGCCCCAGAAACCTTTCCAATGGAAGATACAAATCTGTCTGCCACAAAGTTGGATAATATGAAAAAACACCCAGCATCTGTATAGCATGATCAGGCATCCAAAACTGCATTCTGGAATAGATCCCCCCCCCCCCCCACCTTCTTTGGAAAAGGTTTGCTTTTAAGTGAACCTAAGTGATGGCAAGGGTACTCATGATAGATTATTATGGGTATGGGGATATTGGACTAAGTTAACCACTACTTCCAATTCTAAAATGATGCTAGATACGTATCTTACACCACCCCAGTACAAAACCTTCAGTAGGTACAGAAATGTGTGGAGGCCTAGGATGGAGGAAAGGAGATCTTACCCTTTCCCCTCTTTTTTTATTCTCCTTGATTTCATATCTGTACTGTCATCCCCTTAACCCCACCCTGTACAGTGCCTAGTACTTCTCTGAACCCCTCGACCCTCAAACACCCTATGAACCCCCCATAGACTTACGTAAAAGCTCTTGCACTAGTAGCACAAGAGATACGGTATACTTAAATACAACCCCAGGACATCTGTTTAACTGAAGACCCCTATACAATATCAGGTACAATGTCAGTATCTAGTAGTACAGTACAAATATCTATGTGGATAGTACTTCACAACCTTGCTTTAATGTATTGTTTTTATTGTCAATGGCTGCCTTGAAACTAGCGTAAGCATCTTGCTTATAATTAATTTAAAAAAAAATAAAAGTAAAAATGTCAACACTTTTTTGCTAAATGAGCTGCTAATAGCAGAATGCATATGCTCTTGTGGTTGTTTGATCATGTTCCTCCTCTGAGCTTCCTCCTCATACTGCCCCTTGGCCGCGCTGCCCGATTCCAGTTATGTAGGTGCCACTTATGCCTTTGGAGACTTTAGAATGCCGCTGGAGCCTCCACCTCATGCACGCTCCCTTTAGAACTCTGATGTTACTCACATCTTTTCCCAGGAACAGCTGTACATAGTTCTATATGGGAGCGCACAAGTATTGGATTCTCCATCAGGACTCCATAAGTCCCAGCAGGCACAGGGGGTACCCGCAAACCTGGAGTCCAACAACACAGCTAGGGGGGCAGTATGAGGAATAGACTCGGAGGAGAAAAATTATAAAAACAACAGCAAAATTATGTAATTTGCTATTAGCACTTCATAAGCAAAACAAAAAGTTGACTTCAATATCTTCTTAACAGTGTGTCAGCACACTTGCTGTTACTTGGTTTGTAGACAACCCCCAAGCTCTGATTCATAAAAGCTCTATTAGTGACCTCAGTTAGTAAAGTTATGGTTGACGCTGTCCTTTAAAAAGCTTTGCTATTGGCCCATTTCTGTATTTAACAGCCTTATTAACCTCCCTGGCGGTATTCCCGAGTGTGGCTCGGGGTGGATCTTCAGTACCAAGAGCTGTAACCCCGAGCCACACTCGGGATTGCATCGCTGGATCCAGGCAATGTTACTTACCTTGTCCCCTGGATCCAGCGATGTCCTCCCGCTGTGTCAGCGTGTCTCTCCGCCGCCAGATGACTCCTGTGTGCCGGGCTCCGTTCCCTGCGAGCGTCGCGTCGCACGGGGACGGAGACCGGCGGGAAATTCAATAAGTTAAACACACACAGCACATACAGTACACTGTAATCTTATAGATTACATTACTGTATGAAGTAATTTCACATCCCCTTTGTCCCTAGTGGTTTGCCCAGAGCCCTGCATGCACTTTTATATAATAAATGTCATTCTTTCTGCCTGGAAACATGAGAATGTCCATAGCAACCAAAAAGTGTCCCTTTGCGTCAAAAGTGGTTTTCGATCAGCTAGAAAACACCGATAGTAAATAAGAATCATTTGCAGAATTGAGTGATACTGATTTTTGGGGAAATTTATCATCAGAAACTGAAAGTGACGACAGCGACAATTCTGCAAATGAGCAAATTTCTGCATTTTTGGTTTGATTACATTATTGAATACATTTTATTACCATTATATTATTATTTTTGATAATTATTTTTAGTTATTTATTATATTATAATTTATGATTTCATTTTTCAAACTTTTTCATACCCGGGATGTCTACTAGACTCTTGTTTGGACAGATTTAAGTGAGTTATTGCTAAAAATTACAGGCCTACAATATAAAACGCCAAATTTTCATGCAAAATAATTGTACCGCTTTCAGCACCAAAAATCTGAAATAATCATCCCGCTAGGGAGGTTAACCAATAGAAATGTCTGAGAGAGGGGTGAGCCAAAATTGAATATGCTCAGTATTGTTTTGTGTCGCACAGTTTTTTTAAGATTTATTTCTTAATAAGTAAATAACCACGCATATAATTCTCTCCTCTGTTGTAGCTCACAGGCACAACAGGCTGCTCACTGCAGGCATGACAAACATTGACATGTGGACAATGATTGGTTTAAGCAGAAAATGTTCTATGCTGATCACATGGATTATGTGTCATCTTGAGGTTACTTATATTTTTTCCTTTGTGGCCAGTATGACATGATGGTGTACTATGCTGTTTGGAATGTTTTTCAGTTACATAACACAGTAACACCAGTAATGCCTTATTTTGTAGTATGGTGGATTACTTAACTGTGTAAAAAAATAGACTGATGTCTTATTTTGTACAATGGTGAACAGAGGATGGTGGATTACATAAGGTGTATGTGACATGAGCCTTCCTCATTTACCTAATAACCTATAAAAAAGAAAAAAGTTAATATTGCTTGATTTGTTTTATACTTTTAAGTGTGAATACCTTTTTCTGTGTCTATTTGTATGCAGCTCTAGTGCAGATTACTCCTGGTCTGGCTGTGTAATGCATCTGGTGTCCTGCTGTTAATAATGCAGGAGTAAATGCACATGCCTTTCAGTGTTACTAAAGCAGGCCATAGATGGGTAGAATTTCGAACAAAAATTCTTGGAAAAAGAAGGGTCTAAGAAAGTTTGTTCATTTTTCTAATCATTAGTGGGTCAAATCGATGTTCATTTTCGTAGGATGGAAATTTTTTCTCGAATAACTGAACTTCTAACAAGCAAACAAAGGAAACAAAATCCTTTAAATGACAAACACATGTTCTGAGATGTTTTGTTTGAATTCCCCTAAGACTTTTCAGTTTGAAATACTATCTATCTAATTGGCCAGCTTTGTAGTAAAGGCAGAAGGGTTTTTTATCTTAATGCATTCTATAAAAAGTCTTTTGTGTGCAGCAGCCTCCCTAAAACTTATCTGAGCCCCATCTGGATCCAGTAATGTTGCACAAGAGACTCGGCTGTCTGGGACTCTCCCTCCTCATTGGCTGAGACAGCAGCGAAGTGCCATTGGTTCCCACTGCTGTCAATCAAAGTCAGTGAGCCAATGAGGAGAGAGAAAGGGGGGCAGGCTGTGGCTCTGTTTCTAAATGGACACTCAGAGCTGCGGCTCGGGTACCCCCATAGCAAACTGCTTGCTGTGGGGGGACTCAACAAGAGGGAGGGGCCAGGAGGGACCTGAAAAGAGGAGGATATGGGCTGCTTTGTGCAACACCACTGCACGGAGCAGGTAAGTATAACATGTTTGTTATTTTTAAACAAAAAAAGAGACTTTAGTATCTAAACACATGGTTAGCACCGACAGAGAAAAACAGGAAAGGAATCATCATTAGAAATGCTAGTAGGATCACTAGGTAAGTATAGATGTTTGGACAGCACAGAATTTGGAAGACTGCATAATTCTGAAGCTGGACCTCCATAATTGGCCATTTTGCCCTTTTGGTTTTGTAGCTCCAAGAAAAATGATAGATTCCGCCTATTGCATTTTTGTATTTCAGTTCTCATTTCTGTCTTGCTAAACTAAATATTGTCTGTGTTTTTGCTGTTTAATAGTTGTACACTAAGAGGTCTAGGTGATGCACACATTACTGTTGATTGTACATGGACTCTTTGGTCCCTTTTGACTTCAATGGCCAGAAAAGATTCTGTATGTCCAAAAAGGGATTTTACCTGTTTTGTCACAAATGTGTCAGGGTTCTATCCCTCTACATTTTCAGATGTTCTATGATACAAATGTTATCATCTGAGCTTATTTCCTATATCATCTCTTTTTATGCCCAATTCTCTGTCATTTGTGATGGAAGATACATGGACTGGTAAGGAGCATAGCTGGTCTTTTAGTTCAAAGAACCTCTCTCCTATCTGAAGTTCCTTTCTCAACAAACCCATATCTATTTTGACCTCCTCTGTTTTTGCTGTTAGGGAAGTTTTACAGGTCATGATGGCTGTGTGCAATGGATCTGATACCTGTTTTAGTAAATCCCATTATTAGGAGCTCTTTCCTTTGAAAATGCTTTGTGTTGTCATGGCTTTGTCGTCAGCTGGGTGCCATATTTTCCACATGCAGGACTTTCATGTGGTGGTTGTGTGGTGAATTTATGTTAGGTTTTCAGCATGAAGTGTAAAGTTAACTGTTGGCAGGAGCTCTTTTTTATCTGCACTCTTGTGCTGCTGGTCATGCCCCCTCCACCAGTTATAAAGGTTTCTTTTTCTTTACTTCTGTTCTGTGAATTCTGCTAAGGCATAGAACCCCTCTGGTGCAGTCTTAACTTCCACTGCTATTGTAGGACAAGGGTTCTTTTCATTTATGCTAAAATCACAAAAAGTTCACATTTTTTTTCCAAATTCTTTCAACTCATAATATATTTTCTGACCTTGCTTTCTCTCCATTCATGAATCTCTACTTCACTGTATCCTTCTAACCCCGTGTACTTTTATAATGATTGCCTTGGGAGATCTGTGCAATCGAAGCATGGAAACCCTGAGGTGTACAGAACAAAATGGCCAATGGGACAGACTTAAAACAGAACTAAACCCATCAGTTTAATGGTTTCCCAAGACAGTTACATTCAAGGGACAATTTGAATTATAACTGTTACAGTTACTAGTGTGCTTATGTTGTCTCTCAGCCAACTGAATTGCAAAGCCCTTAAATGTGCAACTGCAGATCAAACAGAGGCTAAGATAGGAGCTTCATTGGCTTAAAGGATAGGAGGGTTTAATTTCGCTTAACTTTATTGTACATGTCAATGATGCGCAGTGTACCTCAGACGAGTAATACTGTAAGGACAGAAATCTGAAAGCTATTTTTCTGTGGTTTTCATTTCAACCAAAGCCCAGAAATGTGCATATGCAGAATTACAGTATCTCAGAAAAGTGAGTACACCCCTCACATTTTTGCAAATATTTTATTATATCTTTTCATGTGACAACACTGAAGAAATGACACTTTGCTACAATGTAAAGTAGTTAGTGTACAGTTTGTATAACAGTGTAAATTTGCTGTCCCCTCAAAATAACTCAACACACAGCCATTAATGTCTAAACCGCTGGCAACAAAAGTGAGTACACCCCTAAGTGAAAATGTCCAAATTGGGCCCAATTAGCCATTTTCCCTCCCCGGTGTCATGTAACTCATTAGTGTTACAAGGTCTCAGGTGTGAATGGGGAGCAGGTCTGTTAAATTTGGTGTTATTGCTCTCACTCTCTCATACTGGTCACTGGAAGTTCAACATGGCACCTAATGGCAAAGAACTCTCTAAAGGATCTGAAAAAAAAAGAATTGTTGCGCTACATAAAGATGGCCTAGGCCAGGGCTTGACAAATTTGCTTTGAATCTAGGAGCCAGCTAAAAAAGTTAGGAGCCAGTTTTTTTAGCGTAGTGTGGGTCAGGCCTGTACTGGCCATCGGGACTACCGGGAGTTTCCCGGTGGGCCGATGGCTCAGTGGGCCGGTTCCAGGGACAGTGAACTACAGGTCCCCCCCGCAGCGCTCACCTCCTCTCTCTCTCTCTCTGGCTAGGTATATGCATTGTGTGGGGCGGGCTGAATACAGAGTGACATTCAATCATTGTACCGAGAATACGATCCGGGAGACACAGGCAGCCACGCGCTGTAACATAGCTTTCCGGAGCTCGTTCTCCTGCTCTTTCCTTCCCCCGCTCTCCATCTAGATTCCTCACAGCAGCAGCAGACAGGATGGAGAGCGGGGGAAGGAAAGAGCAGGAGAACGAGCTCCGGAAAGCTATGTTACAGCGCGTGGCTGCCTGTGTCTCCCGGATCGTATTCTCGGTACAATGATTGAATGTCACTCTGTATTCAGCCCGCCCCACACAATGCATATACCTAGCCAGAGAGAGAGAGAGAGGAGGTGAGCGCTGCGGGGGGGACCTGTAGTTCACTGTCCCTGGAACCTCCCGTAGTCCCGATGGC
>BLSH010559378.1:634364-661311 GCA_018402905.1 Glandirana rugosa
TGTCATGTTCGGGAAGTAGAAAGACGTAAGACTACACGTTTTCGTCTAACCTTCGTTTATATTTCTATGACATATAAAATCCATGAAGATAATCGTAAATTTATGTAAATTACTAAAATTTAGATGTGTATTGTCTTGAGGGCCCTCTAACCCTCTTGTTTTAAACTGTACTGTTGCTGTAATGTCTCTTTATCTTGTAAAGCGCTGCGCAAACTGTTGGCGCTATATAAATCCTGTATAATAATAATATCCCTGCTTCGGAGATAGAATCTCTGTGAGAAAGCAAGTGTGTTACGTAGGCTTTAATATTAGGTAAGATATGTTACCGTAATGTTTATTTTTTTTAAATCACTCTTTAGTTCTGTTATGTGTAGATTTAAAATCATTAAATGTATTTAAATGCTAATAGAAGTACCTAAAATATACAGTATCTTTATATTTGCTTCCAATCTGCTTTTGCACATCAGAATGCAGAAAGATGAAGGGCTTGTACTGTGAGTAAAGAGATTCCAGGTCTTGGCGGGCTTTCTTGGGTCCGACTCCTTGGTCCGGTGCTGTGCTGTATAAAAGAGGGACGTGGGTCTGGTTCGGGAGGTGTGCATAGTATGAGACATGTTGCCATTTCTGGAGTCTCTCCATTCAGTCAGCACTAGAGCTGCATGATTCTGGCCAAAATGAGAATCACAATTTTTTTGCTTAGAATAAAGATCACAATTCTCTCACGATTCACACGGCGTAATATATTAAATATACAAAAAAATTGGGCTAACAGCACTGTTTATTTTTTTGAAAGGGTAATTTTTCCAAAAAAATTGCATTTAAAAGTCCGCTGCGCAAACAGCATGTGACATTAAATATTGCAACAACCGCCATCTTATTCTCTAGGGTCTCTGCTAAAAAAAATATATAATGTTTGGGGGTTCTAAGTCTTTTTCTAGCACAAAATAATGGATTTTTATTTGTAAACAGCAAATGTCAGGAAAGATTTAGTCTTTAAATGGTTAAACCAAACATCTATACAAGGGGAGTTCATTCAGAGTGCATTCCTTTGAAGTAATTACTTTGTATCTATTTTAGCTGCTTTTATCAATGGTGATTCAGAACTTGGCTCTCTGCCCAGACTTGGAAGTCTCCCCTGAGACTCAAGTCGCTCCGAATTGAAAAGACTTCAGGCGATTTGCATTGACTTCTATAACACAGTCAAGTCGCGCTGAGTTGCCCCGCAAGTCGGACTCCATTTACTGCACTGAAAATCGCGGTAATACCCAATGGAGATCGCAGGGGGGGTGGATCGAGATCGCGATTTTAATACGATTAATCGTGCAGCTCTAGTCAGCACCTATTGTTAAATAGTCTTCTACAGTGTATGGATCACTAAGATCTGCAAGTCGCCCAAAGATACCAACTCTGGAGATTTGCCATAATGGACTCTATCCTGTGCACATATGCTGAGGCAGCTACAATGAAGGCCTCTTGATCCCTTTAGGGAAAGAGAACCTTGAATGATGGGGGCATGGCCAGAAGCTGAGTGGTGAAAGGAATTGGTAAAGTGGTTGCAGAGGATTGGATAGGGGTAATGGGGCTGGGCCTGAGCTCATAAATGTTCTGCCCCAGGGAATTCTGGGCCTTTTGAAACACACGTGGCTGGAAGAGCTGCCCACCCTCCCACCCCTTTTTGGATGGTCTGTCACAGCTTTAGCTGTGTTTTTTTTAACTTGCCAGCATTTAAAGTTGATGAAAAGGGCTATGCCCTTGATTGGAAGTTGGAATTAGTCTGTCTGCCCAGCACTTATGGTAAGGACAGCCACCCTTTGGAATTTGACTAGTTCATGTTAAAGCGTGCTCACAGTACAACTGTGACTGGCACTGGTTAAATGTGTTTACATATTCTGTGCTGGAAGTTAAATAAAGCTGCGGCCTTGCCCTTTTCCAACTTAATATTTGTAAGTGTGGTTTCTTTTACGGGGGGGGGGGGGGGCAAGGGGTTTTACATTATGGTAATAGTCCATTTTTTATATGTGCCTCAACAGTCAAGCCTGAGTTAGGGATTGGGGATGTTAGGAAAAGACTGTACACTTTGTTCTGTATACTGAGATTTTTCAGTGAAGCTTTGTCCTTGCCTGGCCCATAATTACTAAGGAGGTGTAATGCAAGTAATGGGCACACATAGTTCACAACTGGGTCAGTTGAGACACACTGGGGTATAAAGACAGCAGTCTTTATACAGCATGAAGACACAAGTGGTCACCAAGGGTAACAGAGGTTACACATGCAGCCGTCGTAAGTGTATACATGTGGCAGGTGGGATAGCCTCTTACAGGAGTTGATGTTGGCACTGTCTCCGTGAGCGGGCCCGTCTACCATAGCAACAGGAGCAGATCAGCACTGCAGGGGTCCTCAGCCTCTGCACAGGTATGGAAGAGTTAAGGAAGTGCGTGCATGGAGTTCATGCTATGTGCACAGCGGGACCCCATTCTGTTACTGGGAGTAAGGTAGCAGACATTCGCTGGACAGATGGAGAGGGCATTAGCTCTGTGTGTCCCTCCTAAATGCAACAGTGACTGTAGTGGTGTACATTAAAGTGTTACTAAACCCACAACAGTAAAATCTGTATGAAGCATGCTTCTTATACTCACTGTGGAACTTAAGGGTTTAATCATCTGCATTGTGTAAAAAAGCTCTTTGATTCTGTATGGACAGATCCTCCCCTCCTGCAGGGTCTCTCTCTGCAATGCCAGATAATACACAGTGAGGGTAGTAATGCTGCACATGCTCAGTTTAGTCTCTATTGCTGGAGAGAACATTTCCTTGTTCTCAGAGCTAGCCGGGTCACATGATATTGACATCACACATGTGGGCGTGTAGACAGGCTATTGTGGAAATCTCCTCCTACCTGAAAATTCAGCATTGGACAGACCCTGCAGTTTATCATGTGATGTGGTATACAGATCAGCCAAAAAGGTATACAGTGCCAATATTTTAATGTAAAAAGATGATTTATAAGCTGTGGGCACTGTGGGGGGGGGGGGGGATTAACTATTTTCATATTACTGGGTTTTTAGAAACACTTTAATACTGTGTGAGTCAACTAGAGTTCAGCCATCCGTTCAAGTAAAGGTACCTCATGTGTAAGGCAGCGACCCTAACCAAGGTGCCTATCGTAGCCCAGAAGAACCCACCCCGGGGTAGAGCTCCTATGTGACCCACACTTGGCGCCCAACAAGGAGGGGAACATGGAGAAAGTACCATCCGCCTACCCCACTACAGGCAGCTTCAGCTAATTGGCTGCAACCACTGATTAAGAAAGGTTTTCCAACATGTTTGTTTGACAGAAGATGCTCAAACGATCAACTTCTATTAAGTGGGGACTGCTGCACATTGATCAAAATGTGTCTGGTCCCTGCTGAACTAGCTGAATTTTGATCAGTATATGGCCAGCTTTAATCTGGATCTATTGCATTGCAGAATGTAAGACTCCAAGACAGTATTTATCAACTTTCTTTCTATAGGGTGCTTCATGTGGAACATGACATCCCCAAAAGACCACATATAATCTGTGATGATAATACTACAGTAAACTGTCACACTGAAGACATGCTGAAGAAGATGGTCAGAGATGGAGATGATAGTTCACTAATATTACAGCTTCTTTACAAGTCCATGCTACCACCTTTATGTTCCCTACAGTGAAAAATAAACTACTATCTGAAAAGACTCTGAAGGCCACACAATAAGTGCCAAAGAGCTGCATGCAGCCCCTGTGGCGTGGTTTGGGCACCAGTGGTCTGTGATGTTTTCAGACACTGGCAGATAGCTTACATGAAGAGGGAGTTAGAGGCATGACCTCAACAATCGGATGATAATCCCGCAAGCTGATCAGGTTTATTGGTGAAAGAAGTCCTTCAGGCAAACAACCAAATACACAGAACACATAAATATCAGTATGGTATTTAACTGTTCAATATTCTGCAATTAAAAAACAAATAAAAGTTTGTGAAACCATCAATCTTGTCAGGCCTCAATGGCTTCCCTTTCGTGAACTCTGTTTCCAATTTGTATGTATGTGCCATTTCAAGTTCAGACATATTTCTACCTTTAATGTGTAAAGAGCATCACTTACCTATTACAAGATGACATCTGTTTTATGACTCACAATCGCTCTGATGCCACCTGCTATGTTGCGACAACACAAACTATTGTCTTCCAGCTGGTGAGATAGGACTAAAATAGAACTGAGGAGAGGAGTATCAGGGCATTATGGAAAGAGAAACTGTGGTATAACTGAGATACTAAGACATTTGTCAGCACACAGATTGTTTTATCTCAATTTATTTTAATCCTTAGCATATGCAAAAGATCATTACATTCAACTTTCAATACACAGGTGTGGTCAAGACGACAGAAATATTTAATAATGTGAAACAAGGATAGCCTGTCTTCAGGGAAAGCATGCGTGTGTAAATACCGATGCAAAAATGCATCAAGTTACCCGGAAGAGCCATTCACTTCTGTGGGTTGATGTGTGCACCCCTTTTGGCTCCCGGGGCTCAGAAAAACACCTGCATTTTTACTCTAGAGAACATTTGCACTTCAAATCATCCGTATGTGTGAATCAGTAAAATTTTGAATTCTGTTCCCTGCTTGGAGACCTCAAAGGAAGTGTTTCTTGATAGTGTTGTACAATACTGTAAATATTTGCGCATTCATTTTTACCTGTAACAAAAGAAGTCCTTTCAGTCAGCAGGTGGGCATCCCATGTGTTCCTTTAAGGACACTGTATAAGTATCCATTTTACCCAAGGTTTTATCATTTGTGCTAGGGTTTCGATTAAAAGAGAAGTATGGACTTTCAAAAAAAGGTGGATGCAGCATTGATCCGGTGCTGCATCTGTCCCCTGCCGGCTATGCACTGAGAACTGAGCGATCAAAGACTGCTGATCCCTCAGTTCTCAGCATTCTGTGAGCAGAGAGCAGTGGACTGTCAGTCTGGGGCTGGCTCAGGCTCTCAGCAGATCACTGAGAGGCTAAGCCAGCTGTCGGTCCAGGCTTCTGGGTGACCTTTTCAGGGCCTGGACCGGCTCTGTGACGTCAGCTGACAGAAAACGGATCACAGAAGTGCAAAGCGAACTGCTCTACTTTGATCTATATATTCCTTTAAAGTGGTTGTAAACCTCAGACATGAAATATTAATAAAGCATATCCCTCTATAGTGTGTACTTATCTCTACCCGGAGCAAACGTCATATCTGTCTGCTGCCTGGTTTCTCTGCTATTAGCATGAGTCACTTCTGACAAGTGTTCCTGGCACCAAGATAAAAAATGCTTATTGACAGCCTCAGTTATGTTCTTGTACGCTGTGTGAAGGGGGTGTGTCCCTTCCCTCCAATTAGCTCTCAGAGCTCTCCTCACTGAGCTCAGCAGAGTGTAATTTCAGCTCTACACTCTCTTTTTCTCACAGCTCAAACAAGCTTTATAAAGTTTGCACTGTGGACAGATGTAGAGAAGAGAAAACTGCAGATAAACAGTTACAACTTATGTAGGAGGATTTGTTTAATCTCTGTGTATCACCGGAGGCCAGTCACTTCACTGGGTATATGTGAGAGTTTACAACCACTTTAAGGTGAAGGGTTTGGTTATGGGGTTAGATTTGTTGTTAGCAGATCAGCAAGCTTGTTTCAAAGTGCAAAACTCTTATTTAATACATGGACACCTAGAACGATAATGCTTCAGGATCGCATAGGGGACCCTTCATTAGCCATGTGATGAAGGGTCCATGTATATTCCCAAAAACATCATTCGTGCCATCACATCTTTCACATTATCACATATTGTGATAATGCAATAAAGAAGAGCTTTGCACTTTGGGACAAGCTTGTCTGTGTACTGACAACATGTTTTAATAATGATCCATACCATGGCCAGTGGGGAGTCTTTGCAAGTACCCTCTTAACCATATGGTTGCTTCAAGTATCATGTATAAAAGGAATATACGCCATAGTTATGGGATTAGATATAGGGGTTTGGAGAGGACAGTGTACTTAGACACTAAAGCCTCGTACACACGGTTGGACGATCGCATACAGCAGGTCATACTCACGACCGTTGTATGCGATATCGATCGTTCGTATGCGCGATTTGAACAGTCGAACATACGACGGTCGTACAAGGGAGTTGTATGAGCAGACTAGAAAACTTGGTCGTAACAAAAAGTTCTCATACGACCATTGTACCGTGTGTACAGAGCAGTTGGTACAACAAAGTTGTATTCTGCAAAACACGCATGCTCAGAAGTCAGGAATGGCTGGATGCTAATTACATGCACCTGAACGTTCTTTCCCCGGCCGTACGATCGTGTAGTGCAGTCAGTATGCTACATACAACAGCCAACATACGATTCAACACGGTCGTACGTGCGATCGTCGAACCGTGTGTACGGGGCATTAGGGGTTGATTTACTCAAACTGGAGAGTACAAAATCGGGATCAGCTCTGCAGAGAAACCAATCGGCTTCAAGGTTTTTTATTTTTTTTTTTGTCAAAGCTTAATTGAATAAGCTGAAGTTAGAAGCTGATTGGCTACCACAGGGGTAGGCAACCTGCGGCTCTCCAGCTGTTGTAGAACTACATTTCCCATGAGACATTGCAAGGCTGATGGATACAATTACTCTCAGAAGCATGATGGGAAATGTAGTTCTACAACAGCTGGAGAGCCACAGGTTCCCTACCCCTGGGCTACCATGCACAGCTGCACACAATTTTGCACTCTTTACTTCCACTGTGCATAGTAACCAATCAGTTTTGAGGTTTTATTGGCAAAGCTTTAGGCCCCGTTTTGATGGGCTCCGCTGCTCAGTGTGGATCCATCCATTTATCCCCGCTGAGCCGGCGGATGACAGGACAGTCTCTGCACGGAGTGCAGAGACTGACCTGTCACAGCTCCATTCTCCTCTATGGAGGATCGGATGAACACGGACCGTCTGTTCATGTTCAACCAATCCGAACCACCAGGCGGATGGAAAATAGGGTTTCCATCCGTCTGTTTTTGGCGGATCAGAGCAGATCGGGTGTCAGCGGACATGTCACCGCTGACATCCGTCGCTCCATAGAGGACAATGGAGCGTCCGTTCGGGTCCGCCTGAAAAACTGACAGGCGGACCCGAACGATCCGCTGGTATGAAAGAGCCCTAACTGAACAAGCTGAAGTTAGATGCTGATTGGTTACTATGCACAGCTGAACCAGATTCTGTGTACACCAGTTTTAGTAAATCCCCCTCTAAAGCAGTGGCTCTCATCTCCTGTGCTCAGCACCCACTAACAGGCCAGGTTTGCAAGATAACTTAAATACATCACAGGTGATAATTTTTGCTGCTCAGTGATTGCCGTATTCTAGTCTGCATATCTCCAAGGTAATACTTAAAATCTGGCCTGCTAGAATCACTGCTCTAAAGCCTAGCAAACACCAGTAGTTTTTAATTAGTTCAGCCTAGCTGAACAAAAAAAAAAAACTGACAGCTCCGGAGGAACCACTGTGTACTATCTGATGTCAGTACAGTGATCTCCCCTGATGTTCTATTGTGTTCTGATAGGGGGTTAGGGCTTTCAGCCATTAGCTGAGAACGCTGATCTGGAGTCGATCAACAGAACTTTTTCGGTCATGCACCTTCGACAGAAGCTGGTCCAACCCCAGTACACACGGGCTGAATTTCGGCCGGTCTCTATTGAACTGCCCAGTGCCGCCCAACATCCACGATTCAAAAATCGGACGAAAAATCATGATTTCTAATCGATCGTACAATAATCGGATCGTTAGTACAGACCTTTCAAGAGCCGATCATGACAGTTCACCCGATATTATTAGATTAGACAAACATGTACATTTTTCTCTTACGATATTAGATCGTACGATTTTTTTCGTTTAATCAGTACAATTGTCATCCCAAAATACAATACAAATACAGTACAACACATGACACCACTTCCGATTTTTCATTCCGTCATATGTGAATTTTCGTGACTTTAATACACTCTTCTGATTCGATCTGAGATTAGCATGCGAAAAAAAACGGACGATCTGCTGTCCGATTTTCGGAACGTGTATACGGGTCTTTATAGGGAACAGTCTTTTCATGAGCACCAGAGAGACATGTAAGAAAAACACGCTGAGACAGCATGGAATAAGACTGCACCATTAATAAAAAATATCACAGATACATCCATCCATGCTATGCAGTGCAGGTTGGCTCCTGCTGCTGTTATTGAATTCAGAAATAGGCACCAGCGGCTTTCAGAAAACCCAAACAGAGCCTCCGTCTACCTTGATGCAGCCACTGTGCAGCCAACAATTTTTGCCCTGCTGCTTAGATTTTTGAATCAAAGGATGTTGGGTGGGAGGTGGCTAACAAGGCCATCCACAAAGCGAATTTGGCTGGTTCATCAGGAACTGATGAAGATCAACACAGCGTATGGCCAACGTACGTTTGTAGATACTTTTCTGATGAAGTCTAGGATAGACCCGCGTTATACCTGTGTTGTTGCATTATCGGTAGGTGGTGTACATGGTAACTTCTGATAAGTAGGGGTAATCTGATCCTGGAAAGTTTGTAAGTGTGTGGAGGTTTGAAAGGTTGTAAGAACCGGATTCAGAGAAGTGTGATGTGATCCAGCATCTTTATCCATATATTTGTATCCCAGTGATTAGCTGTGACTCGATGCAAGTGACACACTGCAGCGATGTGATGCTAAGCATCATAGTCCGTGTGGAAATCACATCTGCTGAATAGTACTCCTATGTCTTGAGGCAGAATTTTAACAAGCCACAGTATAATTTTGCTTGGCAATGAAATCTTTGAAGAACCGTCTGATCTCTATTTTAGGAGTACTTTTCTTTTCACGTTTTTGGTGCCTTGTTTACATAGCAGATCAGCAAACACCGAATACATAAAACCTCATGCATGCCGTCCAGCTGCTGTGGTAAGCCTGGAATTCGCAGCTCCACTCACTAACCCGGTAGGACTCCTGCAAAGTTGCATATATGTTTCAGAGCTGGCCTAATGAGCTGTGGAGAGCGAGCAAGAGATTTACAGTATTTGTTTTATTATGATAAATGCTGCCATTTTCGGGCAGGCTTTAGTTGTCCTTCATGCTCTTCTTGAGCTTAAAGTGGAGTTTTATCATTCTTCTTTATTTCTTACAAGTATAGTGTGTCTGGTGTACCTTTATGAGACTGAATAATAATTATTATTATACAGGATTTATTTAGCGCCAACAGTTTACGCAGCGCTTTACAACTTGTGGGTAGACAGTACAAATACAATACACTTAAATACAGTAGGAATCAGAGGGCCCTGCTCGTTAGAGCTTACAATCGAAGAGTATAGTGAATCGATTGTATATCCCTATTTACATGTGTCATATATAAATATTAAAGTATATTTAAATATTTTTATTTTTTTTTAGATGGGAGGAGTTTAAATCGCTGTAATTTTTTTTTATTTTTTTTGCCATCTGTGCCATGTCATCTCCTTAGGGAGGTTTCCTAATATTTCCTTTTCTGTAGACTTAAAAGAGAAGTATCGGAATTGTATTTATTTTAGAATCATACTTAACCTAGATGGATGCAGCATCGATCCGATGCTGCATATGTCCCCCGCCGGCTCTAATGACCCGTACACACAATCTGAAAATCAGACGACAGATCGTCCGTTTTTTGCATGCTAATCTCAGATTGAATCGGAAGAGTTTACTAAAGTCACGAAAATGCTCGTACGACGGCATAAAAAAATCGTAAGTGATGTCATGTGTTGTAGTGTATTAGTATTGTATTTTCAGATGACAACTGCACTGATTAAACGAAAATCGATATGATCCGGTATCGTACGAGTAAAATTTTAGTGCCCGTCCGATCGGATAATATGGGGTGAACTGTCATGATCAGCTCTTGAAAGCTCTGTACTAACGACACGATTATCGTACGATCGTTTCCAAAGTGGGATTTTTCATCCAATTTTCAGATCGTGTGTATGGGCCATTAGGCTGAGAACTGAGCGATCAAACACTTCCGATCACTTGCTTTTCACAGCTCCCTAAGCAGAGAGCTGGTGACTGTCAGTCACCGTTGTCTGCTCTGCCCCTTCTTCGCTCATTGGAGTGTTTGGATGTGGAAGTGGCAGGAGCGGCCAGTTCAGGCTCTCAGTGGCTCCCGGAGCTAGTCCAGGCATGTGGGCGGATTCCGACCATATGGTCACGTTCTTTCCCGAGCCTGGACCAGCTCTGTGATGTCAGCCTGACAGCGGGCTTTATTCCCAGCTCTACCCCCTTCCCATTTTATTAATACCTTTAAAAAAAACACTGCCTTTAGTAATACTTTAAGTTAGTCGTGTACAATGCCTGTTAATCACATAAAGACATAAAGGTGACATCAGATATACTATCAACACATTGAGATGGTGGGAATAATATTCAATTGCAGGTGTTTATCTTTACAAGTCTAGGCCCTGTTGCTGTGGACATAATTGTGGTGGCAGCATGACCATGCCGTTATGGTGCACCCTGTAATTTCACCAGTTTATTGCTATTGCTTCTGATTATTTCTGCATATTGGGACTGGTTAGAATTTCTGGCACAAAGGGATAGAATGTTGAGGCTCCAGGTGCTTTACCATGGATGCAACGTGTGTTGGGCCGGTTTCACACAGCCGTTCCATCAGCAGGCTACATTTAGCTCAGCGGGGATCGCTCCGCTGAGCTGACGGATCCGTCTCCGCTCTCTGTGCAGAGACGGATCTGTCAGAGCCCCCGCTCTCCCCTATGGCAAAACGGATGACAACCATCGTTCCGTTTTCATCCGATCCGCAGACAGGTGGAAAAATGGGGTTTCTGTCCGTCAGACTTTACGGGTCTGGAGCGGATCGGAGAGTGATGGGTGTCAGTGGGCATGTCTCCGCTGACATCTGTTGCTCCATAGGGGTGCATGGATGGTCCGTTCAGGTCCGAACAGGCGGACTTGACCGGAACCTCCGTGTGAAAGGGGCCTTACAGTCCAAGCTTCATTTACCACTTGCACCAAGAGTAGTTACATTTACATTTTTTTTTTTTTTTTTTAGGTGGAAAACCAGTAAAATCCCAATCAGGACTCTACCTGCTTCTTGGTATCTGCATGTTCTCTCCTCTCTTTTGCAAGCAGTACCCTATCCCTCTAGTAGATGCAGTGCCTTATGCCTACATGTATTACACACAGTACATGAGGGATTGTTTTGAAGTAGAACTAAAGACAAAAATTTTATTTTGTCAGTTTTGTTTTTGCCATTTATGTCTCATTGTGGAGATTTCCCCTCACTTCCTGTTCCAAACCTAAACAGGAAGTGAGAGGAAATCCGACAAATTAAAGGAATTCCTTGGGGATCCCCAGTTCACCAGAACTAGTGTCCCCATTGAAAGATTTCCTCTGTATGCCTTTTCTGGGGACAACCCAAAATTTACTTTCACTTTCAATTATATTGGTAAACAGGAAAAATAGAAAGCACGAATCTAAATCTAAAACAGTAGCGTGCAAAATCTGGTGCAGTTCTACAAAACCAATAAGCTTCCAGATTTTATTGTCAAAGCTTAATTGAACAAGCTAGAAGCTGATTGGCTACCATGCACAGCTATACCAGATTCTGAGTGCTTCCGTTTTAGTAAATCTCCCCCTTTGTGTTGCTTGTTGAGAATATGTAAAAAGTAATGAATAAATGAGGTAAAGTTCTGCTGACTTCCATCATCTAATCATGTGCAAGCAAAAATACTGTTTTTTTTTTTCCAATGCATGTGATTTGGCAAGAGAAGTTTCACCACACTAAGCTAAAACAAATTCAGTTTCCAAGGGAATTTTCTTGTAACCACTTTCCTGCGCAAATCGCCATAGCTGTACGACTGGGCTTTAAGAGACTACAGGGGGTGCGTGCCCGCTGCACGTCTCTGGAGCCGATGCACGTGGCCGGAGCCAGAGCAAGAACAGGGATCTGTTCATAAAAACAAAATGATCTCCATTCTGACAGGGAAGTGGAGAGAGTTCTGCTGTTTCCAGTGATCGGGAGCAGCTCTCTGTCTCCAGCCCCATTCACTACACTCCACCATAGTTAGAAACACCTATCTAGGGAACACTTAACCCCTTGATTGCCCCTAGTGGTAACCCCTTCCCTACCAATGACATTTATATGGTAATCAGTGGCTATTCTTCGCTCTGATCGCTGTATAAATGTCAGTGGTCCCAAAAAAGTGTCTGATCTGTCGCAGCAATATCGCAGTCCCGCAAAAAATCGCAGATTGCCGCCATTACTAGTAAAAAAAAAAAAAAAATTATAAAAATGCCATAAATCTATTCCCATAGTTTATAAACACAATAACTTTTGCGCAACCCAATCAATATACGCCTATTGTGATTTTTTTTTTACCAAAAATATGTAGAATATATATTTGCCTAAACTGAGGAATACATTTATTTTTATGTATTATAGCAACAGTAAAAACATTTTTTTTTCTCAAAATTGTCGCTCTTTGTTTATAGCGCAAAAAATAAAAATCGCAGAGGTGATCAAATACCTCTAAAAGCTCTATTTGTGGGGAAAAAAAGACGTCAATTTTGTTTGGGTACAATGTCGCACGACTGCGCAATTGTCAGTTAAAGTGACGCAGTGCCGAATCGCAAAAAGTGCTCTGGTCAGGAAGGGGGTAAATCCTTCCGGGGCTGAAGTGGAGTAAATCAACCAGCTAGAACCCCCGTGCACAACCTGCAGCCTGGGGGATGCATGTGGCCTTTTGGCACTTTTTGCAGACACTAATCTGTATTTCCCTGTTATAACAGTGATTTCTTGCAGCTCCACTCTCACTTTCTCCTGAAGTATGTCCCCGGTCTCCAACAACTCCTATAGCATGTTCGCAGTCTCTGGCAGTCTCCTGCAGCTTGTTAACAGTCTCTGACCAACTCTTGTATCACGTCTGCAATCTCTGACCATCACTTGTATTATGTCAGTAGTCTCTGACCATCTCCTGTTTAACACCCATAGCCTTTGACTATATGCTGTTGTGTGTCTGCTGTCTCTGATAATGAACTTTCACTGGATTTTACGTGTGGTCCTTTGGTGATGTTAGGGGCTGCATATGAAGAAAGTTGACCACCACTGCCCTAGATATATTTTTAGAATTAGGAAATCGTATTTTAATCAACGAAATCTGAAAAATATTTGTGTTTAGTGGTCAGACTGGCATAAGTTTTAGCCATGGAGGACAGTGATGGAGCATTGGATGGGGGGCACTGATGGAGCATTGGATGGGGGGCACTGATGGAGCATTGGACGGGGGCACTGATGGAGCATTGGATGGAGGACACTAATGGAGCATTGGATGGAGAACACTGATGGAACATTGGATGGGGGGGCACTGATGGAGCATTGGATAGAGGACACTGATGGAACATTGGATGACCACCACTGCCCTAGATATATTTTTAGAATTAGGAAATAGTAGTTTAATCAACTAAATCTGAAAAAAATATTTGTGTTTAGTGGTCAGACTGGCATAAGTTTTAGCCATGGAGGGCACTGATGGAGCCTTGGACAAGGGGCACTGATGAAACATTGGATGGAGGACACTGATGGAGCATTGGATGGGGGGCACTGATGAAGCATTGGAGAGGGGCACTGATGGAGCATTGGATGGAGGACACTGATGGAGCATTGGATGGGGGCCACTGATAAAGCCTAGAATTATTGAAAACCATTTTTAAATAATAAATAAATGAAATATTAGTCTCACTGTCTGGAGTTAAAAAGCTGCTGTATATTATATGGGGTCACTGATGAAGCATTGGTTGGGGAAGCACTGATGGAGCATTGGAGGGGGGCACTGATGGAGCATTGGATAGAGGACACTGATGGAGCATTGTATGTTGGCCACTGATAAAGCAGTGGCCCTATCCAATGTGCCATAAGAGTCCTCCATCCAATGACGGGGGGCCACTGATGGAGCATTGGATGGGGGCCGCTTATGGAGCATTGGACGGGGGACACTGATGAAGCATAGGATGGAGAACACCGATTGAGAATTGGTTGGAGGACACTGATGGCGAATTGGATGGAGGATACTGATGGAGCATTGGATGGAGGACAGTGATGGGGCATTGGATGGGGGCCACTGATGGAGCATTGGATGGAGGACACTGATGGAGCATTGGATGGAAGACAGTGATGGAGCATTGGATGGAAGACAGTGATGGAGCATTGGATGGGGGGCACTGATGGAGCATTGAATGGGGGAATGGGGGCACTGATGTAGCATTGGACGGGGGCACCCATGGAGCATTGGATGGAGGACACTGATGGAGCAGTGGCCCCATGCAATGCGCCATCAGAGTCCTCCATCCAATGACGGGGCTACTGATGGAGCATTGGATGGGGGGCACTGATGGAGCCTTGGATGAGGGGCACTGATGGAGGACACTGATGGAGCATTGGATGGGGCACTGATGGAGCATTGGACGTCGGCACTAATGGAGCATTGGATGGAGCATTGGATGGGGGGGCACTGATGGAGCATTGGATGGAGGACACTGATGGAGCATTGGATGGAGAACACTGATGGAGCATTGGATGGGGGCCACTCATAAACCTAGAATTATTGAAAACCTTTTTTTTTTTCATTTTTAGTGTAGTTTTTCTTTAATCTCCATACCAAACAGGAATTGCTAAAACTGTAAGAATTACTTATCTTTGATATTTAAAAACAAAGTAAAAGCATAGAGGAGAGGGGGTCAGACCTTTCAATGAACCTCTCATCATATACGTGTAGCAGTGAGTTTAGGGTTTATCTCTCTGTAATTTATACAGCGTTTTCATGCCTGTGACATTCTTGTGGGGATACAGAAAGCCCCATGCTGCTAATGGACTGAAAGTAAATGAAATTAAATAAGCGCAGCAAAGCTCATCAGCAGTGTCTCCCCCCTGGGTAATTCAATTCCTGAGTGCGTTGTGATGGTCGCGTGCGGCACGCTCTCCGAAATCCTGCTGCGGGCGGGAGACTTAACATCTAAATAAAACTTTTTACTGCGGCATTTGTTATGCTCTTGCCAGCAGGGTCCTGGATGCTGGTTCGGGGACAGTAATGTAATATTCATATTTCCTCCCATGTTGTGCACGCCACATACCAGAATACTAAATATTCCATAAATATGCACCGCAGTTTAAATAAGCTGCCTTGAATTTTAATTTCCATGCTAATTTTCTTTTTGTTAACTGCTTGGCTGCCCAACTGTAACACTTCTGTGTCCGGAGAGATGCCAGGATCGTAAATCTAGTGACCTGGGTGCTGGGGGATCAGAATGAATTTACATTTCCTTCTAGTGTGTATGACCAGTATTTTTCCTAGACATATGAAATGAAAAGTTCAGACACCAATTACTGACCTTTTTTATTATGTTTATATATGTGCCCATGTGGTCAGTTTGTCCTCCCTAATTTTCATACTATTAATACTATTTTTTTTTTGTCAAGAAATGTAGAAATTATTTATTTGATCTTGATCTGGTATTTTTACCAGGAGAGAGACCAGTATTTTATAGTCCCATTGCAAATAGCAGCAGGGACGCTTTGTCACTTAAGAGACACCCAAGCCCTGCCTGCATTGGGAAGCCTAAAAAGGCCATCCCACCTGCTCATTGTAGTTCTAGGCAGTCCCTCTTTGTGTGTGTGCCCTTGTCTGTTTTGCAGAAGGCAATGAAAACCATCTAAAACAACATTTCCTATTAGGATAGTTTGCAATAAGATAGGAAAACAGTCTGAGCACAGTTTAGAGCAAGCATGCTTCAGAAAGCATCTTCTGCATATGGCAGATTGCAGCTCTCTGATCTCTTCACATACAGTGTAAGACCAGCAGGCCTGCATTGTACGGTCTGCTGAATTTCAGAGCATTGATCGGTGGGAGAAGAGAGCCAGCTGATAAAGAGGAATGTGGTAAGTATATGTACTTACTTATCCCCCTTCCCACAGCATTTAACTCTTGCAGTCCAAGGGGGACCCAACTAATGGATAAATTGAACAGCACCCCGGATTTGGCCTTTTAAAAGGAGAGTTCAGCGGTGGCAGCCTTCGTACATTATCAGTACAGGTTAAATTTAAAGCTAAACTCCAGGTATGATCTTTATTACATTGGTCCAGCTTGGCACAATGTAAGTATACATATTTCAAACTTGATGGACTGCTGTGGTAGCCAACAATCACAGACATTTTAGAATATTGTAGTAACAAAAAAAGTTACATAAATAATAAACAAGCAATATTTTTTCTTTACAACATCTGAGGCCTGTGCATTTTTTTTGTGCGTTTTCCGTTTTGCAGGAACACACTACAATCCATTTAACATGGTTTCCTATGGGTCATGTTCACATCCGTGCCTTTTATGGAACATTTTTCTCGTTTTTGGTTCCATAGACTTCAATGGATCAATATGCGTGAATTGAAAAAAGCAATATGCACCTGGTATATGCAAACTGCATCCTGCATAGCTGTGAACCAGGCCTTAGTGTCTGGCTGCACAATAAATTTTGATTATGAAAAAAGCATTAGCGATCCTGTCTTCCTTTTTTCCATGTGAGGTAAAATAGTGATGAGCTTGCCTGCATCAGGGCTGGAAGTCAGCACTGATAGTGACTGGTGGGTGTGGTTTAAATACACTCAGGGCTTGGTTAGTAAAAGGGGCGTTATGCATGCACTTAATAGGGGATTTAACCACTTGACCTCTGGAAGACTTACCCCTTTCATGACCAGGCCATTTTTTGATTTTTGAAACTATGTTACTTTAGCTGACAATTGTGCTTTCATGCAACACTGTACCCAAATGAAAATTATATAATTTTTTCACACAAATAGAGATTTCTTTTGGTGGTATTTGATCATCACAGGGTTTTTTATTTTTTGCACTATAAACAAAAACATTTTGGGGAAAAAAAACAATATTTTTTATTTTCTGCTATTAAAAACATATCCAATAAAACATGTGAAAAAAATCAAATTCCTTCATAAATTTAGGCCAATATATATTCAGCTACATATTTTTGGTAAAAAAAAAAATCCCTATAAGCATATATTGATTGGTTTGCATGAACATTATAGCATCTACAAACTATAGTATATATTTATGGAATTTTTATGTATTTATTTTTTTTATTCTCGTAATGGCGGTGATCAGCGACTTATAGCGGGACTGTGATAGTATGGCGGGCAATCTGACACTAACTGACACTTTGTGGGAATCAGTGACACTAATAGCTAACTAACAGTGAACAATGCTAACAATATACACTGTCACTGTACTAATGACACTGGCTGGCAAGGGGTTAATATCTAGGGTGATCAGAGGGTTAAATGCCTACCTAAGAGTGCTTGATGCATTCACTGTGTGCTGTTTTTACTAAGGGATGTGCCGGCTTTTATTCCCTCTTTGCAGGGAAAGAAAAATTGTCACATCCCTTCTGATAGGACAGATCCAAGTATTGTTTACATTTACAGAGCTCTGTCCTGTCATCCTCTTTGAAAATAAGCAGGTGCCAGCGGTCAATCATTGGCCCAGGACCTTCTTATCGGCTTGTGCTGTGATTAATCACAGCCCAGCCTGTGCTGCCCCTACCCGGAAGTGCTGGGTCAAGTAACTAGTACGTGATCCAGCGCAAGAAAGCTGATTTGCCTCATGAGGCAGTCAGCAAGCGGTTAACCTTAACTACTTTACCTTAACCACCTCCCACCCGGCCACTGTATATATACGGCTGGGTGGGAGCTTCCCCGTTCTGATAGGACGTGTATACACGTCTTGCAGAACTGGAGCTCACAGCGTGGCCACGCGGCATGCTGCTGCTGGATCCTGTGATCATTATGATCACAGGATCCAGCTGAGCAGAGATCAGGATACGGGCGCAATGACTGGCCCTCCCGATCATGTGACGGCTGTGTCCAATCACAGCCGTCACATTGTAAACAGAGACGAATGTCTCTGTGACAGTTCTCCCCCCGCCGAGCTCAGTGAGAGCTCAGCGCGGGGGGAGGGGGAAGGAGGGGAGCTGCAGCTATGTAACAGCTCTCTGCATGATGAGGATTTCATGCAGAAATCTGTCACAGATCGCCCCCCACACAGTGCACCAAGCACACTGATACCCCTGTCCCCATACACATAAGTGTCCCCATAAAACAGTCCCCAAAACATCTGTATGTCCCCCATCACATCTGTCACCATACACAAAACATCTGTCACAGTCCCCAAAACATCTGTCACAGTCCCCAAACATCTGTCTGTCCGCCAACACCAAATAAACTCAGATTTGGGTTATTTTTACCAAAGAAATGTAGCAGTATAATTTTTGGTCAAAATTTATGAAGAGAAATTACTTATTTGCAAAATTTTATAACAGAAACGAAGAAAAATGCATTGTTTTTGAAAATTTTCAGTCTTTTTTTTTTTAATTTATAGCTCAAAAAATAAAAAACCCAGGGGTGATTAAATACCACCAAAAGAAATCTCTATTTGTGTGGAAAAAATGATAAAAACTTCATATGGGTACAGTGTCGCATGACCGCGCAATTGTCATTCAAACTGCAACAACGCTGAAAGCTGAAAATTGGTCCGGGAAGGAAGGGGGTTTAAGTGCCCAGTATTGAAGTGGATAAAGAAAAGTTAACTATAGATGCACATTAAACCAGCCTTTCTAAACCCTTTTTCTTCAGAGGAAACCCCTAAAATAATTCCAGGTTTTGAGAAACCCCTGCTCAGACCAGTTCATTGGGGTTCCTTTGGAAAAAATACCCCATTGATAGTAGTGGAAGGAATGCAACCCTTCAAGTGATGGTCAGAATGCCAACTATATAGAGAACTAGAAATATCACTTGATGTTATGCTGCTGACTCTGCCAAGTTGTGTTGACCCTAGAAATATGCAGCTACCATCAGGTGGCAAGTCAGTCAGCCGCATCTTTTAAGGAACCCCCAGCAACCTCTGGAAGAACCCTGAGGTTCTACAGAATCCTTGTTGAGAATCGCTGCTTTAAACAGTGATGTGTGTCGCTAGCAGCTGAAAAGACTGTTAATAAGTGGGTCTCCTAAACTAGATGCATAGGAATATTTTTTGTGCGTGTGTGTGTTGGCCTGGCTTTAAATTGCATCAATCACAGATATTACATTAAAGAAACAGCAACCAATAACCAATAGTACCTAACAGGATTTTATTTTTTTTAATTGTAAGTCCCAGCGGGCAGAAATCCTACATACAATTCTTTATGAGATTATCAGATATTGCCAACTGTCAGACCTCAGTTTTAAAGGTGAGGAGGAGAGAATCTGAATTATAGGCGCTATGTCATTTGTGACATCACGCTAGAGGCAAGCCAGCGGTTTGATAGGGTTTGGAGATCTGAGCAAGGAGGCTTTGGTAAATATGCTTGCACTGTTATAATAATTAAACAATATTAATACATAGCTTAGTATGAATGAAGATGTCCCTGCAACTGCACATCCGTATAATCCCAAGGAATGATAATAAGTGGAAACCTCAGCCTGGACAGCCAGAGTCCAGGCTGAGGTTGCCTCTTACTATCATACCTTGGGATGATACGGATGTGCAATCACAGGGACATCTTCCTTCATACTGAACTATCTGAGGAGCCAGGATGGACTCCCTACTGAAGAACACTGCCAGCGGTGGATGTTAAGGATTGACATCCCCTTCAGTGAGCCTGAGTAGCACACAATACAGGTCTTTTGGGTCACAACATTAATGGATAATATTGACTTTATATTTTGTTTGTGTCTGATTTTCATATACTGGATTTATGGAACTAGTTTAGATGTAAATTGAGTTTGTGTTTTAGTTCCTTAAATTAATATTTACATTATTCAAAATATTTAAATGTTCTTTAAATTAATATTTAATCTGGTTCTCTATTTACAATCTCGGAATCTCTTAATTTCAGAATCTGAAGATGCAGGGGAACCTGAAAAACTTTTGAAGCAAGGTTATCTGGAAAAAAGAAACAAAGGTACAGCCATACATGCATTCCAGAATTGTTCACAGGAGGTGATCCCTTTTGAATCTTGCCATGACTTTGTTTGCATCCTGAACTTTTTATATATATGTACATAGACCAATTAGCCATAACATTATGACTACCCGTCTAATATTTGGTAGGTCCCCCTTTTGGCCCCAAAACAGCCTTGACCCATTGAGACATGGACATGAATGGCAATTCCCAAGGTTTCCCAGCAGAACATTGCCCAAAGCATTACACTGCCTCTGCCGAGTTTCCTTCTTCCCATACTGCAGCCTGGTGCCATCTCTTCCACAGGAAAGTCACGCACATGCACCTGGCCATCCACACTATTTAAAAAAACATGATTGATCAGACTCATGCCACCGTGTTCTGTTGCTCTGTGGTCCAGTTCTAATGCTCAATTGCCCATTGTGGGCACTTTTGACTGTGAGCATAGGCAGCCCCATGCACAACAAACTGAGATGCACTGTGTCCGGGGGGGGGGGGGGATACGGCAGACTCGATCTCCGCCGGCTACCCGCGATGGCCCCCCCGCAGTGAGAGAACGGAGGTCCGTGTATGTAAACAGTATCGCAAACAATATCGCAGTACTGCTAAAAATCGCAGATCGCTGCCATTACTAGCAAAAAATAAAAAAAATTAAAAAAATTAATTCTCATCATACGTAAACACGGCAACTTTTGCGCAAACCAATCAATAAACGCCAATTGCGATTTTTTATAAATTGGCCAAAACCGATGAAAAAAAATATTACTCTTCTGTTCACTGACAGACGCAGCCTTCTTATGACACGTGGGGTTATGCTCATATCACTAGGAGTAGACTAGGCAAAAATAAAACAAAAGCATAGGTTGGCCCCTCCCAGGGGGCCGTCCTCACCTTAGCATATAATCCCCCTGCTCTGCATAGCACATCAGTTTTAAATTGCCTAGTGCAAGGAGTAGACCTTGTTCCCTATGGGATCTGCGGTCTCCTGAAGATTTTTTCTGATGAAGACTGCTATCAAGAAGCTGGCTGGTGGTATAGAGGATATCTAGAATCCAAAAACTTTCCCCAGTCCGGCCGACACTATGCGAGCTACCCTTAGCGGCGCCCCGGGCGGCCAGTGGCTAAAACCCACTAGAGCCCAGTGACTGGTTTTGTTCCTGTCCAGGGGCCTGGCCAGCAGCATGCCTCTCTATGGGGAGGTAAGTCTGCTCCGGGTGGCTACCCGCTGCGCCTGTCGGATTGGTGAGTGGACCCCTCTTCCGTCCTAGGGGCGCGGAGAGTGGGCACCTGGGCAGCTTCTGTGGTAGCTGGCCGGTGGGGGTCCGTTAGTGGGGGCACACTTGGTGGTACCCCTTTGAGGATTATCTCCCGCCCCCCCTTCCGGGGAGGATTCGGATCCAGAAAGCACCTCAGTGGTCACACCTGTGGACCTATCAGGAGGCTCCTTTTTCGCGTGATAAAGCGATAGTGGCCGCTCTGATCACTGATATCCGCGACTCCATGCGGCTTGACCAAGCAGGGGAGTCGCATGAGTCCACATATATTTGTGGATCACTTAAACCCCCTAGGTCGCCTAGGGCTTACCCTTATGATCATGTGTTTGAACAGGCGGTGTTCAAGGAATGGCTGCAACCTCCAAATTCCTTTGCTTTTCCTAAAAGCTTTGCTGTTCGCTACCCCTTTGAGGATAGCTTTACTAAGAGATGGGCTTCCCCAACGGTGGACCCCCCAGTGGCCCGTCTGAATAAGGCAACGACCATTCCCTTGGAGGGGTCTCCATCTTTTAAGGAGGCAGCCGATCACCGCACAGAGGCAGTGTCTAAGGCACTGTTCTTGTTGGCTGGGTCAGCCATGCGGCCGGCTCTAGCGGCTGCGATGGCGGCACAATCTCTTCACGAGCACGCTGCCACACTGCACACTGGTTTAACTTGTGAGTGTGCACAGGCTGAGGTGCAGCGGGCACAACATTTGGAAGAGGGTCTCCGCTACATATGCCATGCTTCTTTGGACCTTCTTCCCATATTGTCAAAAATGTCTGTTTTTACAATTGTGATCAGGCGGGTGCTGTGGCTCTGCTCTTGGTCAGGCGACCAGGCTTCAAAGAAAGCTCTTGCAGATCTTCCCTTTAAGGGAGGGCGTCTGTTTGGCTCACAGTTGGATGAAATCATTAAGGATTTCACGGGAGGGAAGAGTACTTTCCTTCCAGAGCCAAAGCGGCAGGATTTTCGCCGTAGGCAGGGCCCTGTTTCTTCAGGTCAGAAGAAGTTTTTTCGGGCACCCGGCTCAGCGGGTAAGGGCTTCAAGTCCGGTAAGGCTTCCGCTGGGCCCAGTAAAAGGCCCTGGCAGCATAAGTCCGAAAAAGCGAAGGATAAATCAACCTCCGCATAATGGGTTGCCCCCGCCCGACTCACGGGTGGGGGGCCGGTTGCTGGGGTTCGCAGGCAGATGGGCTGCCCGCATCACCGATCGGTGGGTACTGGAGGTGGTGTCCTCCGGGTACAGGATAGAATTCATGTCTCTGCCCCTAGAAAGGTTCTTCCCTTCAAACTTAAGACTCCCTCAGGGGTGTCGGGAGGCGCTTCTAGGCGCCGTTCGGGCGCTTGCCGAACAGGGGGTGATTGTTCCAGTACCCATGGTGGAAAGATTTCACGGGTTTTACTCGAACCTCTGGTACTGAAGGCATTAAAGTGCTTCGTAAAGACGAAGAGATTCAGGATGGAGTCCATCCACTCGGTCGTGGTCGCCCTGCACCAAGGGGAATTCATGGCGTCCCTGGATATCAGGGACGCGTATCTCCACGTTCCAGTTTGTCACAGTCACCAGCGTTTTCTACGCTTCGCAGTGGGAGATCTGCATTACCAGTTTGTGGCACTTCCCTTCGGGCTGGCTTCATCTCCCCGAGTGTTCACCAAGGTGGTGGCCCCAATGCTGGCGCTGCTGAGACAGAGAGGTATTGCGGTAGTAGCATACCTCAAAGATTTACTCCTGAGAGCAGAGTCTGCTGCGGCTCTGGAGGAGAATGTGACAATCACGGTGTCCACGTTAAAAGAGTTTGGTAGGCTGATCAACCTGCAGAAATCATCGTTGACTCCATCCTGCCGGCTGGAATACCTGGGTCTGATTCTGGACATGGTGCAGGCAAGGCTGTTTTTACCACCAAACAAGCTCCTGACACTTCAGGCAGCAGTGCAAACCCTGTTATCACGCCAGTGGTCCTCCTTACGGTTCTGTATGCGAGTGTTGGGGCTAATGGTGTCGACTTTCGAAGCGATACCTTATGCCCAGAGTCACACTCGGCTCTTGCAGAAGGCGACTTTGTCGCAATGGGACAAATCCCCCCTATTCCTAGACAGACTGATCAGGTTGGATCATCAGTCCCGTGGATCCTTGATTTGGTGGATTCGGGCACTGGCCCTAACGTTGGGAAAATGCTTTCTCTCCCTCAATTGGTCGATAGTAACGACGGATGTCAGCCTATCGGGCTGGGGAGGGGTCCTGGGTCAGTTCTCTGCCCAGGGTCGTTGGTCAGGGCAGGAAGCTTGTCTTCCAATAAATGTACTGGAACTGAGAGCGATCAGACTGTGTCTGTCCCGTTGGTCAGAAAGGCTGCGAGGCCTCCCTGCCAGGGTTCAGTCTGACAATGCCATGGCTGTGGCATATGTGAACCATCAGGGCAGAACAAGAAGCTCGGCAGCAGCCGCGGAGACGGCTCTGATCCTTCGATGGGCAGAACTTCACGTGCCAGCTCTCTCTGCAATCTACATGCCAGGTGTGGAAAACTGGCAGGCGGACTTTCTCAGCCGCCGGACTCTGGATCAGGGTGAATGGCACGTCAGAGGTGGACCTCATGGCCTCCAGGTTCAATCACAAGGTACAGACCTTTGTGTGCAGAACAAAAGATCCGTTGGCAGTCGCCTCGGATGCACTGGTAGCGCCCTAGTGTTGGTATCGGCTACTGTACATCTTTCCTCCTCTAAAGCTTCTTCCACGGGTTCTGCGCAGGATAGAAGCAGAGGGAATCCCGACAATCCTGGTAGCTCCGGATTGGCCTCGGCGTCCTTGGTATGCTGACATAGTACGGATGGTGACAGATGTCCGTGGCGTCTTCCACTTCGCGAAGACCTACTGTCTCAGGGGCCCATCTTGCACCCTGCTTTACCCTCGCTGGCTTTGACGGCTTGGCTATTGAGTCCCAGGTGTTGAGGGATAGGGGTGTCTCCGACTCCGTGATCCCTACTATGATTGAAACACGTAAAGGTACCTCATGTAAGATTTATCATAGGGACCTGGAAGGCCTATATTACCTGGTGCGAGGCAGGGAGTTGGAACCCCCGCTCTTATATAGTGTCCAGAGTACTGACTTTTTTGCAGCAAGGACTGGACAAGAACCTGGCGTTAAGTACGCTTAAGGGTCAGATTTCGGCCCTGGCGGTTCTTTTTCAACGGCCCTTGGCGTCTCATTCATTGATCCGTACATTTGTACAGGGGGTACGTCATGTGGCTCCTCGGATACGGTCGCCTCTGACACCGTGGAATTTGAATCTGGTGCTTTCTGTGCTGCAGAAACCACCATATGAAAGGATTAGGGACATTCCCTTGCGACTGTTGTCGCAGAAAGTGGCTTTTCTGGTGGCTGTCACATCCGCTAGGCGGGTGTCTGAGTTAGCAGCGTTATCCTGCAAGTAAGTCACCTTACTTGGTCCTTCATAAGGACAGGGTGGTTTTGCGACCTTCCCCTTCGTTTCTTCCGAAGGTGGTTTCTTCTTTTCATTTAAATGAGGATATTGTTCTTCCCTCATTGTGCCTGCACCCGTCGCATCCCAAAGAAGTTGAACTGCATTTTTTGGATGTGGTAAAGGCTTTGCGGGTGTATTGTTTTTTACAGCTTCTTTTCGGAAGTCTGATTCTTTATTTGTGCTGACGGAAGGGTCGCGCAAAGGCATGGCAGCCTTGTCAGCTACCATTTCTCGTTGGATAAGGAAGACCATGACTCATGCATATGAGATTCGGGGCAAGGTTCCCCCGTTTCCAGTCACGGCTCATTCCACCAGGGCAGTTAGTACTTCCTGGGCGTTTAGACACCAGGCCTGGGAGTCTCAGGTTTGCAAAGCAGCTACTTGGGCCTCAGTGCACACATTTCCTAAGTTTTACAAAATTGATGTTTCAGCATCTTCGGATGCTGCCTTTGGCCGCAAAGTATTACAAGCGGCAGTGTAGGCGCGATTAGCGCCGCCTGAGAGGGCTTTTTCTGTTGGGTACAGTTATAGTTTGCCCACCCCTCTTGATTTGCACAGCTTTGGGACATCCCCACGTGTCATAAGAAGGCTGCGTCTGTCAGTGAACGGAAGAGTAAAAGGTATTTTATTATAACTTACCGTAAAATCCTTTTCTCTGAGTTCACTGACAGACGCAGCACCCACCCCTCTGTGTTGAGTTTGTACGGCTTGTTACGAACTGATGTGCTATGCAGAGCAGGGGGATTATATGCTAAGGTGAGACCGGCCCCCTGGGAGGGGCCAACCTATGCTTTTGTTTTATTTTTGCCTAGTCTACTCCTAGTGATATGAGCATAACCCCACGTATCATAAGAAGGCTGCGTCTGTCAGTGAACTCAGAGAAAAGGATTTTACGGTAAGTTATAATAAAATCCCTTTTTTTTTTTTTTTGGATTTGTATTTTAGCAAAAAGTAAGAAAAACATTTTTTTTTTTTTTTTCAAAATTGTCGCTCTTTTTTTATTTATAGCGGCAATCATAAATGACGCAGAGGGGATCAAATACCACCAAAAGAAAGCTCTATTTGTGGGGAAAAAAGGACGCAAATTTCATTTGGGTACAAAATTGCACGATCGCGCAATTGTCAGTTAAAGCGACGCAGTGCTGAACTGCAAAAAGTGCTCTAGTCCTAAAGTGTGAAATCCTTCCGGGGTTGAAGTGGTTAATTTGGATATGGCGTGTGGCTTATGTCAATAGTGCTTTTCTCTTTCGTTCATTGTTGGACGCAGCCTCTTAATCTTGACGTGGGGTATGCAGGAGTAGACTAGGCAGAATATAGTTCAGACAAAAAGCAAGCTAGCCCCTCCCAGGGGGCAGTTCTAACTCTACATAACCCCCTCCGCCCTGCTAGCACTTCAGTTTTATCTGCCTAGTGCAAGGAGTAGGACCTGACTCCCTGCTGGGATCTGCGGTTCCCCAATTTTTTGTTTTTGCTCAAGCTATCTGATGAAGAATGCAATCAAGCAGCCGGCTGGGTGACAGGCTGGAAATCTTTAGGTCCAGGTAGTCTCCCCAGCGCGGCCGACGGATGCAAGCCGTCCCTTAGCGCTTGCTCAAGCTATCTGATGAAGAATGCAATCAAGCAGCCGGCTGGGTGACAGGCTGGAGATCTTTAGGTCCAGCTAGTCTCCCCAGCGCGGCCGATGGATGCGAGCCGTCCCTTAGCGCTTGCGGGTTTGGCCGCATCGGGCCCCATTCCATGCGGGGCAGCCGGCGGGTTAAACATCCCGCCAGCGCACTGAGTGACCGGGCTGCGGCTCGCGTCGAGGTGTCGCATGGCTGGCAGCTCCCTCCCCACCTGTAGGGGCGACAGGTCTGTCTACCCGCTGCGCCCGTCTGGAAGGGTGAGTACGCTTCCCCCTCCCCCCCTCGGGGGCGCGGAGGGGGGGCTGGCAGGTGTCCCCCCCCCCCGTCTGGGTGTAGGTGGCTCTGGTCATCCCCCTCGCCTTTCCCCCCCCCCGCCGCATCCTCTGTTGCTGCTGTTCTGGGTCCCCTGGCCATGCAGCGATCGCCACCATTTTTTCGGGGCCAGCCGCCATTTTGCCGGAGTCGCTGTCATTTTGTGGTGGTTTTGGCCTCTAGTACTCGCTCGGCGGCCATTTTTGGTTGGTCTCCTGATGGGCCAAT
>BLSH010559378.1:669326-698378 GCA_018402905.1 Glandirana rugosa
GCCGCCGAAGCTAACGGCGGCCGGTGGGCGCTACTGGGGGGGCCTCGCTTACTCGCCTCCAGGCACATACATTTGTGCCTGGAGGCGAGACACACTCCCCCTTCCCTTCACTAGTGTCGGAAGGACATTCACTTCCGACACTGGTGAAGGAAAGGGGTCGATCCGTTCGGGGGGATGTCATTCTTGTGCGGGTCCCTTGTGTCAATTGGGAATCTCGCGGGGGACGTCCAATTGGGGAAGTGACGGTTACCGTAAATGTGTCATTAGTCACGTAAAAATATCGTGACTAACGACATATTTACGGTTACCAGGGTTTTTTCACAGTTTTAGAGCGGAGGTCCGTGTTTACATACACGGACCTCCGCTCATTCGCTCCGGGGGGGTCATCGCGGGTGGCCGGCGGCAATCGAAGCCGCCGCACCCGCTCCCCGGACCCCCCCCGGACACAGTGAGCGTGCGCGCCTCCGGCGGCGCGCGCGCGCTCACAATGGCTCTGTATCGCGGCCGCCGTCGTATGACGGCGATTTGCGTTACAGAGCCATTCTGTCGCCGTCAATTGCCGACCAGCGGTCGGCAAGCGGCTAAACACACCTCGAAATCCACGGAGGATTACATCAAGAAGCGTAAACTGAAGGTTTTGCCATGGCCTTCACAATCTCCTGACCTCAACGTAATTGAAAATCTATGGATAGACCTTAAAAGAGCAGTGCGTGACAGACAACCCAGAAATCTCAAAGAACTGGAAGACTTTTGTAAGGAAGAATGGGCAAAGATACCTCAAACAAGAATTGAAAGACTCTTGGCTGGCTACAAAAAGCGTTTACAAGCTGTGATACTTGCCAAAGGGGGGCAGTACAAGATATTAACTCTGCAGGGTGCCCAAACTTTTGCAGATGCCATTTTTTTGTTTTCTGTTATTTTGAAAGTGTAAATGATGGAAATAAAATCTTTAAATTTTTTCCATCATTCCTTGGCTTCTTTATGCACATTAATACAAATTTTTACCTGGGGTGCCCAAACTTTCTAACCCCACTGTACAAGCTATACACTCACTACTTTACATTGTAGCAAAGTGTAATTTCTTCAGTGTTGTCACATGAAAAGATATAATAAAATATTTACAAAAATGTGAGGGGTATACTCATTTTTGAGAGATACTGTATAACATAAACATCTACACTTTAATTGAAACCGTAAACGTTTTCGCTTCAGTCCATCGACATTAGCCGGGCCCATGGTCAAAATCGTTGGTAAAATTGTGTTCACTAACGGCACTATTGTCCAACAATCTTTCAGAAACCAACCATTTTCGGCCAAAATTCTGTGCGTGTATGGCTAGCATAAGTCTTAGGTGCTCAGAATGCAAGTAATAAGCAATGTAAACAATCAAATCTATGAATTAATTCAGAATACACTTACTCATTTACACTGGTAAACAGACGTTTAAAGGCATTTGGGTGCTTTTTTCAGCTGCCCCTGAATTCATCTAATGTTATCTTATCAGTACAGTTACACAGGGTCGTGTAAGGTCGTTTCCAGGCAGTTGAGTTTAGAGGCTTTTTTTGGAACGCAAAAAAATGGGTTCAGACGCCAGAGGCTTTTGAAATGCCAAACAGCTTGTAAACGCTGCTAAACGCAGTAACTCGCGTCTAGGAGCATTTTGTTTAGAGGCGTTTCCATCTTACAAAAAAAAAATGTTTTTTGTTTTTTTTTTTCAAAAACGCTCCTATACGCAAATGCGGCATGCTAAACTGACTTTTTAGACACCGGTTTCTAGCTGTCACAATAAAACGTTCAGGGGAGGTTGAAGCAGCGTCCCATGTAAATGGAGCCTAAAATTATGCAAAAAAAAAAGATGATAATGGTTAATAAAAATGGAAGTTTGTATATTGTGTTAGCCATGGAGCACTTTCCAGAGCTGTGGGACAGCCTCTTTTGTGATTCCGTCTCTGAAGTACTCATTTATGAGTAGGTCATGTGGGGTAAGCATTAGGAGCAACTTATTTTATTAGAACCATTCGGCGCCATAACTGTTCCCTTTTTTCTGTTGTTTTCCAGGGAAAGACTTAAAGTGGTTGTCAACTCGTGACAACCACTTTAACCTACAGGTAAGCCTATAATAAGGCTTACCTGTAGGTGCCCTGCATATCTCCCAAACCTGTACGGTACAGGAGATATGCAGTGTTCTGGGTGTGCCAACGTCATTTCGGCACATGCGCAGTGAAGAAATGGCCTCTGTGCCGTTTCTTAACTGAGATCGTACCGTGACTGGCGGCTCCCGTGCGCGGGAGTGACATCACCCAACTCCGGCCAGTCACAGAGCCAGGGATCGCGGCCCCGGAAGGAAGAGGGGCAGAAGATGGACGCCGCCAGCACAGGGGACAGCGCTGGACGTCGCAGGCTTCGTTTGCAGGGAAGTGGCACATAATGGGCTACTATGCAATGCATAGTAGCCTAATATGCTTCTACTTTAGAGGGGAATGTAGAGCAAGTAAACTTAATCTGGGTTTACTTCCTCTTTAAAAATCTAAAGAAATGAGTGTTACGCCACTAGGTGGGTTGTCGCTCATGTGCACACTCTGTGCTTTGTTACTGCCGTTCAGCATTTGGTAGCACCTCCCTGCCACTGCTCATAATTGCAAGAGATATGCGGTTCCACCTTGCTGCTGCCTACAGTGACCTGGTCCCCTCCAGTTGTTTGAACCTCTTCTGCTCATAGCAGCTGTTTTTTCAGTACCTAAGGTTTTTAGCTGATATTCTGAATGAAGTTGTCCCTACCAAGCAGTGCAGCATGTCTGATCCCAAGCACAAGGGGAGCAGTCCTACTGTATTCTATCACCCTGGCTCATGATATACCAACAGTTTCAGGGCAGCCTACAATGTTCCCTCTCTCTGGCTTGATACTGACATTCTTAAATGTTGTGCCCTGCTTCAGTCCCTATATTCCTTGGAATCTTAACCCAGGAAGATTTTACTGCAATTATGAAAGATTTATTTTTTCAAATTCAAAGATGCTATTTGCACACCTTAAATGCCTTTCCCTCCAGAATTGTTATCTGATCTGCCTGCAGCATTAGTTACCTCTGAGCTCGAAATTGAGTGTGTTCTAGTGATCCTCCTAGCTCTGGGCTGGCCAGAGCAGATATGGTATTCCAACATGATCAGACAACTGGCAGAAGCCCCATGGATCTTTCAGATCATCGGGATCATCTATCCAAAAGATCTGTTTACCCCCTGCTTTATGTTGCTGTCTTTAATAGCATGCCTGTTGAACGCCAGGTTTTGAGAGATAGAGGTTTCTCTGAATTGGTGATACCTATGACGCTAACGGATAAGTTCACTTCTCAGAAGGTCTACACCACACAAGGAAGATTTACTTTGCTTAGTTCAAGGAAAGAAACTTTCATCCTGAAAAGTATTCTGTGAGGCACATCCTGACCTTTTTTACGATTAGGTCTGGACCAGAAATTGGCCGTCAAGTGACAAATCTGGCACTTTTTATCTTCCTCCAGAGACTGCTAACCTTCCATTCATTGATTAAGACTTTTGTACAGGGTGTTTCTTATGTGGTTCACCTTTCTGTCCATGAGATCAGAATTTGGAATTAAAAAACCGCCTTTGGACCCTATCAACAATATTTCACTTTCCACTCCTACTCTCAAGGTTGGTTTACTTGTTGCTATCAACTCTGCAAGGTGCGTGTTTGAACAGGCTGCATTATCTTGAAAATAACTTTTTCATAAAGACAAGGTAGTGTTGAGGCCAAGAAATCTCTTTACTCCCTAAAGTGGTTTCAGCCTTTCACCTCAAACAGGACTTTGTACTTCCATCCCTCTTTCCCACTTCAGAGGGGAATTTTTCTTCATTGTCTGGTAGTAATTTGTGCTATACGAGTTTAACTCCGAGCCACTGCTTCAATTAGGAAGACAGGCTCCCTCTTTGTCATCTCAGATGGGCCCTGCAATAGGAAATTAGCTTCTCGTTACGCCATTTCTCAGTGGTGCAGACATTGTTCAAGCCTACAGCCTTGAGGATCTGGTTCAAACTTTTCCTGTCAAAGCACACTCTATTAGATCTGAGTGCTTCCTAGGCTTTTGAGCATCAGGCAACTAATTTCCAGGTTTGCGGGGCTGCCATCTGGTCTTCTCTTCACATTTCTTTCTTTTTTACTGGGTGGAAATTCAGACGTCAGCTTTGGGCATAAGGTCCTCTCTCAACTGCAGGCAGTCCCCAGTATTTTTGTGTGTTGTGTTGCAGTGGGCCTGGTAGCATTTGTTGCTATGTTACTCACCCCTATGTTGGACTGCATTTGGATAGCCCAGATATCGCTAAATCCTGTGTTCCTCAATGAGCAAGAAGGAAAATTGAACTCACTGTAAAATTATTATTTTTTCATTGAGGGGCATTTGTTCTACTTTCAGTGGTTATGGCTTTGCTCAGGGCATAGCTTTGTAACAAAACTGAGGCATGCTGGAAGATGGAGGGGTTATACCAGGCTGGTCAATGTTTTTTGTTTGCCAGTGTCCAAATCCTCCGTAAGGCTCCATTCACACTAATGGGTTTTTTGATCATGTTCACATCAATGCATTTTTGGAAAGGGTCGGGGACTTTTTTTCCCGCAAAATGCATCATTTTGCATGTCATTTACTTCAATGGGCATGCAAGAAAAATGCAAGTCCTGCTTTTTTGATGCGTTTTTACAGCAATTGCAGGATTTTGCATTTTTAAATCTGCCTAGCAACAACATTCCCCCCCCCCCCCCGAAAGCCTGCAAAATCGCTGTAAAAACGCCGTAAAAAACGCAATAAGCACAGCAAAATGCACTGCAAAAACTCTCAAAAGCAACATGCATAGGTGTGAATCAAGTCTAAGCGGCACTATAAACGAAAGATCTCCAATGTCCCTTAATGAATTCCAAAAAAAGATTTATCATGAGTGCAAAACTCTATTTTCTTAATCAACAGGTACTTTTTTGTACTTATTGAACAGATATAATGAAAAACTTTTAATTGCATATTTAGCAGACCAAAAGGGAACAAGCAAGAGAAGTTCATTGTTAGGGTTTACTTACACTTTGAGTCATTATTGCAGCTCAAGTTGGTTGTCATACTTCGTAACCTTGCTTATGCGAAAGCTTCATACCATGAGGTGGGGGGAAACGTTTGTCTCATGGGCCAGCTGGATAAGGGAGTTGTTTTGTGTTTGCCTGTGACATGTTCACTGAAACAGCAAGGAGAGGTTGGGGATTTATAAAGCCAGTCTCTGGGGACTTGTAGAAGATATAATTTACATGACTGTTCTCTGAGTCAGTGCTCCATCCAACGGTATTTAGAGCACATCCCAATGGAGTGCTGAAACGGAATTTCTATAAAGACCAACTCTATTGTCTTCATTGGGGCTTGTCAGTTTTGGATAGGCTTTTCCACTCTGCTTTCCAATTATACAGAAAACAGCCTCTTTAAAAAAATTGATGATTAAGTCATTGCACAATGTGATAAGCACACACATCCTTCCATACTGGGGGATCAATATTAAGGGTCATTTAAATATATGAAGACATATACAACGATCAGCCATATGAACACCCACATACTGAACAGGTCTCATTTTTGCCTCCAAAAAAGGCCGTAACCCATTGAGCATGGACTCCACTAGACCTCTGAAGGTATGCTGTGGTATCTGGCACCAAGCCGCCAGTAGCAAATTTTGAAGTCCTGTAAGTTATGAGGCTGGGCCTCCATGGATCAGATTTGTTTTTCCAGCACATCACACAGATTGGAATGAGATCTAGCTTAGTCACCAGACCTCATAAAGTTACAGAAAACTTATAGTTGTTCCTCTCCACGGAAATCTTTAGTAAAAGATTTATTTGATAAGAAACCAGAGTATTCTGACACCTTTCTATTAGAACTAGCATTAACCAGTTGCTGACCAGCCGCCGCATTGGCTGCGCAAACCGACGTCATTGTACGTTGGCCGCAGTTTGTGGGCGAGTGCGACTCGACCCGCGATCGCCATCTACAGAGGCAGAATGGAGATCTGCCAATGTAAACACGGCGGATTCCCATTCTGTCAGGGGACATGACACAGATCTACTGTTCCCTGTAATTGGGAACAGTTAGATCTATCATGCCCCGGTCAGCCCAGGCCCCACACAGTAAGAACACAGAGGGAACAGAGTTAACCCCTTGATCGACCCCTAGAGTTTAACCCCTTCCCTGCCAATGACATTTATACAGTAATTAGTGACTATTTCAATTTGATCGCTGTATAAATGTCATTGGTCCCAAAAAAGTGTCCAGTCTGTCCGCTGCAATGTCGCAGTCCCGATAAAAATCGCAGATCGCCACCATTACTACTTAAAAAAAGAAAAATAATAATAATATGCCATAAATCTATTCCCATAGTTTGTAGACGTGATAACTTTTGCGCAACCCAATCAATATACGCCTATTGTGATTTTTTTTTTACCAAAAATATTGAAGAATAATACATATAGACCTAAACTGATGAATAAATGTGTTTATTTATTTATTTATTTTTGGATATGTATTATAGCAAAAAGTAAAAAAAAAAAATGTTTTTTTTTTTCAAAATTGTCGCTCTTTGTTTATAGTGCAAAAAATAAAAACCGCAGAAGTGATCAAATACACCAAAAGAAAGCTTCATTTGTGGGGGAAAAAGGACTTGAATTGTGTTTGGGTACAACGTTGCACAACTGCGCAATCGTCAGTTAAAGCGACGCAGTGCCATATCAAAAAAAGTGCTCTGGTCATGAAGGGGTCACATTCTTCCGGGGCTGAAGTGCTTAACTTTTTCAGAAATTTAAGCTACAGCAGCTCTTCTATTGAATTGGACTACACAGCCAGTTTTTACTCCCTATATACAGCAGTAAGCCTTGGCCGCCATGACCCTGTCCTTGGTTTGCTGGTTTTCCTTCCTTGGACCGCGTTTGGTAGGTTCTGACCACTGCAGATTGGGAACATCCCACAAGAGCTGCAGTTTTGAAGCAGTTCTAACCCAGTTGTCTAGCCATTACAATTTGGCCCTTGTCAGAGTCACTAAAATGTATTATTTTATATTATTCCTTACGTTTCCCCATTTTTTTCTGCTTTCAACTCATCAACTTCAGGTACAACATGTTTACTTGCTGCCTAATCCACTTTCACGTGTCATTGTAACATGATAATCAATAATATTCACTTTCCCTGTCCGTAATGTTAGGACTGATCGTGTGTGTGTGTGTGTATATATGTATGTATATATGTATGTATATATATATATATATATATATATATATATATATATATATATATATATATTCCAAATAAGGTTTGTATCCTGTTAACTCTTGTTCCTGTGTGTTGCCAGCGACCACAGATCGAAATCTAAAAAAATTGCGTTTAACTTCAAAAAGTTAAATTTATGTTTAAAAGAGGTGACAACCACTTCAGCCCCGGAAGGAATTCCAGCTTTAGGACCGGAGCCCTTTTTCTGATTCGGCGCTGCGTCGCTTTAACTGAAAATTGCGCGGTCGTGCGACGTTGTACCCAAACGAAATTTGTGTCCTTTTTTTCCCACAAATAGAGCTTTCTTTTGGTGGTATTTGATCCCCTCTGCGTCATTTCTGATCGCCGCTATAAACAAAAGAAGAGCGTCAATTTTGCAAAAAAACACAAATTTCTTACGTTTTGCTAACATACAAATCCAAAAAAAATATAAAAAAAACATTTTTTTTCATCGGTTTTGGCCGATTTATATTCTTCCTCATATTTGTGATAAAAAAAATCGCAATCGGTGTTCATTGATTGGTTTGCGCAAAAGTGGTCGCGTTTACGGATGATGAGAATTCCTTTTTGGGGTTTTTATTTATTTTATTTTTTTACTGGTAATGGCGCAGATCTGCGATTTTTAGCGGCACTGCGATATTTCAGCGGACATGTCGGACCATTTTGACCCTTTTTTGGGACCATTGGCATTTATACAGCGATCAGTGCTATAAAAATGCACTGATTACTGTGTAAATTCCATTGGCAGTGAAGGGGTTAACCTGCAGGGGGCGATCTAAGGGTTAACAGTGTTCCCTGGGCGTTCTAACTGTGGGGGGACTTCCCTAGCTGGGGAAGGGAAGTGGTCACAGCCTCCACGTACAGGAAGGCTGTGATCACAGCCCTTTCCCCTTCACAGAACGGAGGTCCGTGTTTACTTACACGGACCTCCGTTCCTTCGCTCCGGGGGGGCCATTGCAGGTAGCCGGCGGCAATCGAAGCCGCCGCACCCGCTCCCTGGCCCTCCCCGAACACAGTGAGCGTGCGGGCGAGCCTCCGGCGGCGCGCGTGCGCTCACTAGGCTCGTGAGCGCGGCCGCCGTCATATGACGGCGATTTGCGCTCACCAGCCACCTTGCCATCGTCAGATGCCGATCGGCGGTCGGCAAGGGGTTAAGTAATGGTTGTAACATTTAGGCTGACTTCTCACTATTGCATTGTGGTAATGCACATGGATATACAGTATCTCACAAAGGTAAGTACACCCCTCACATTTTGTAAATATTTTATGATATCTTTTCATGTGACAACACTGAAGAAATGACACTTTGCTACAATGTAAAGTAGTGAGTGTACAGCTTGTATAACCGTGTCAATTTGCTGTCCCCTCACAATAACTCAGCACACAGCCATTAATGTCTAAACCGCTGGCAACAAAAGTGAGTACATCCCTAAATGAAAATGTCCAAATTTGGCCCAATTAGCCATTTCCTTCCCTGTTGTCATGTGATTCGTTAGTGTTACAAGGTGTTATTGCTCTCACTCTCTCATACTGGTCACTGGAAGTTTAACATGGCACCTCATGGGAAGGAACTCTCTGAGGATCTGAAAAAAAGAATTGTTGCTCTACATAAAGATGGCCTAGGCTATAAGAAGATTGCCAAGACCCTGAAACTGAGCTGCAGTTTAACAGGACAGGTTCCACTCAGAACAGGCCTCGCCATGGTCGACCAAAGAAGTTGAGTGCAAATGCTCAGCATCCTATCCAGAGGTTGTATTTGGGGAATTCTCATATGAGTGCTGCCAGCATTGCTGCAGAGGTTGAAGGGGTGGGGTGTCAGTCTGTCAGTGCTCAGACCATACGCCACACACTGCATCAAATTGGTCTGCATGGCTGTCATCCCAGAAGGAAGCCTCTTCTAAAGATGATGCACAAGAAAGCCCTCAAACAGTTAGCTGAAGGCAAGCAGACTAAGGACATGGATTATTGGAACCATGTCCTGTGGTCTGACGAGACCAAGATAAACTTATTTGGTTCAGATGGTGTCAAGCGTGTGTGGCTGCAACCAGGTGAGGAGTACAAAGACAAGTGTGTCTTCCCTGCAGTCATGCATGGTGGTGGGAGTGTCATAGTCTGGGGCTGCATGAGCGCTGCCAGTACTGGGGAGCTACAATTCATTGAGGGAACAATGAATGGCAACATGTACTGTAACATACTGAAGCAAAGCATGATCCCCTCCCTTCGGAGACTGGACCACAGGGCAGTGTTCCAACATAACAACCCTAAATACACATCCAAGATGACCACTGCCTTGCTAAAGAAGCTGAGGGTAAAGGTGATGAACTGGCCAAGCATGTCTCCAGACCTAAACCCTATTGAACATCTGTGAGGCATCCTCAAACAGAAGGTGGGGGAGTACAAGGTCTCTAATAAGGATGGGCTTGAGCGTGTTCGCAACCGCACGTGCTCGAGCCCACCAGGACACTGACACTGCGCCGCGCTAGTCACAAGCAGTGAGACATCGGCAGCTGTGGATCGGGAAATGTCTCACTGCCTGTGATTAGCGGGGTACAGTGTCAGCTTACTGGCGGGCTCGGGCACAAGCGTTTGCGAACACGCTTGAGCCCATCCTTAGTCTCTAACATCCACCAGCTCCATGATGTCCTCATGGAGGAGTGGAAGAGGACTCCAGTGGCAACCTGTGAAGCTCCAGTAAACTCCTTGCCCAAGAGGGTTAAGGCAGTGCTGGAAAATAATGGTGGCCACACAAAATATTGACACTTTGGGCACAATTTGGACATTTTCACTTAGGGGTGTACTCACTTTTGTTGCCAGCGGTTTAGACATTAATGGCTGTGTGTTGAGTTAATTTGAGGAGACAGCAAATTTACACTTATACAAGCTGTACACTCACTACTTTACATTGTAGCAAAGTGTAATTTCTCCAGTATTGTCACATCAAAGATATAATACATTTTTTACAAAAATGTGAGGGATGTACTCACTTTTGTGAGATACTGTAGAATGACACCCTAATACCCAACTACAGTGGGTAGTAGCACACACCTACCACATAGTGCACCACAATGCATGTACAAATCTGCCACAGGGACATTTTTCCTTCTTCTGTTGCTTTGCATTGGCAACCCTTTTAAAATGAATCAGCTACCTTAATGCAGTGCACATATATTGCACATTAGGGCAGTTATGCCAGAGATGGGCATAGTATGATGGAGACCTTAAGGGCTTTAAGGGCACATTGAAGCTCCTACTGCTTCAACAAGCTTTTATGTGGTTTTGAGGCTTCGGCTGTGCTTGGATGAGGCTTCAGTGGTGCTTCAATGAAGCTTCGGTGGTGCTCTTTTGAAGCTTTGTTGAAGCTTTGTAGATGCCCTGTGTGTGTGATGATATCTCACACCTGCAATTTCGCCAAAACAAAGTGAAGCTAAAGCTGAATTAAAGCCTCTCAAAAGCCGCAGGTGCTTCAAACGAGCTTTGTCATAGAGCTCTATGGAGGCTTTGAAGATGCTTTGAAGCACCACCAAAGCTACATGGGGTATAATTTTTGAAGCAAAGCAAACACAAGGTGTAAACAGGACTGTAAGCCAACCATTTTATTTGACATGAGCTTTGACTGGGGTTAAGCGAGTTTTAACAAAGCCTGTCTGAAGTCCTGTTATGAAGCAAGTGTAAATGGGCCCTAAAGGAGTTTTAAAGACAGAATTTTTTTTATCTTAATGCATTCTATGCATTAGGATAAAAAACCTTCTGTGTAGCAGCCCCCCTAGCACCTTCCCCCATCCAAATCACTAACCTGAGCCCCTTCTCTCTGCAGTGATGTCCACGAGTATCTTAGCTGTCTCAGACACTCCTCTTGATTGGCTGAGACACAGCAGCAGCACCATTGGCTCCTGCGGCTGTCAATCAAAATCAGTCAGCCAATCAGGGGAGAAGGGGGAGGTGCCAGTTGCGGCTCCATGTCTGAATGGATACATGGAGCTCTGACTTGGCTCGGGTGCCCCCATAGATAGCTGCTGGCTGAGGGGCACTTGATAGGAGAGAGGGGCCAAGAGGGTCCTGAGAAGAGGAGGATCCAGGCTGCTCTGTGCAAACCCAACTGCACAGAGGAGGTAAGTATAATATGTTTGTTATTTTAAAAAAAAGCCTTTGCAATCATTTAAATAACACAATTATCATGATCTTTGATTGTTAAAGCATACTACACAACAACAGTATGCAAAGGCACTAGTGATGTTTCCTTATTAATCAAAATACAATTTTGCCAGCAGTTAAAAGTTTCTGCTTTTTAAACCTAGCTGTGCTGATGGAGCACTTATAAGCAGAGCTTCTTGGTGGTTTGGAATGCTCTATATTTTTGTGATGAAATATAATTAGAACTGGAGACAGTTTTTACTTTTAATACGTGTTTAATTTGAACATTTCATGGTTTTGACTGTAACATAACCCTGTCTTCCCAACACAACCAAGGTGTACCAGTTTTAAGATTCAATTCTCATTTATATGTCTATGGCAATAAAACCTGGACTCTAATGTATCAAAAAGAGAAGCAAGATAACATTTTCTAATTTTGTTTTTATTATTTGTTCCAGACCATGGTTTATTTGGGTCAGAATGGCGGAAGAAGTGGTGTGTTCTTACCAACATGAGCTTTTGTTACTATTCCAGTGAGAAAGGTAACTGATCAGTTGAAATTATGAACTTTTCAATAATTATAAACTAAAACGGAATTCCACACAATGGGTTTGAGAGAAGGAGAGTTAAAGATAGTCTTATGTGATAATAAGAGGTGTGTCTAAAAAGTTTGGTTAATGGTATCAGAAGACAAACAAATGGCCTTTATTGGCCTTCAAAATAATTGCCATCCTTCACAACACACGTTTGGCAACGTTCATAAAGCTCCTGGAAACTGTCAGCAAAACGATGGTAATGAAATCTCCAAAGGTTTCCATCTATTTTGCTTTCTGTTCTTCTGTCAGCTTGTGTGGCACAAACCGGGAACAAATCTTCCGCTTATCCAAATCTTCGTGGACTATGGTACGTACCGTGTCCTTGCTAATGCCCAATTCCTATGCCCAACAATCATAGTGTCAGTCGCCGATCTCGTGCCAGCATTTGTCGCACTTGCTCAATCATGTTGGGGTTCTGCTTGTCGATGGCCCACCCGAACATGGCTCATCCTAAGTCATTTCCTTCCGGTCGCGAAAGTGTTTGAACCAGTCATAAACACATTTTCTACTCATGGCTTCCGCATCGTACACTTGCACCAACATTTCATTAATCTCCGATGCCGGTTTTCCCAATTTGTAGCAGAACCTGATGTTCACTCGTTGCTCCGTTGCACTGTGACCCTACCTCTTACACTGACTATGTTCGACTGCTGCAGCGGGTTTACCCTGATGGTCACGTGAACTCCGTGCTAGGTGGCGCTTCTCAACGTGTCTCTGGATAGCCATGTGCATTTGTGCGCACCTTGCAGTTGAGAATATTGGACCATTAACTGAACTTTTTGGTTTATGTACATCTGGTTTACTCTCCAAGTCTTTCTTCCTGTGGTAAATGATCTTTTTCAGAGTATTTCTGACATTTCTGAAAGGGGAGCTAGAGGAGGAGTGAAACATGGAGCTACAAATTAGGGTACAGATTGGTCCTACTCTAGATAGTACATAGATAGGACTTCTTAGAAGAATTGCTCAACCTAACTGGCAAATCAAATGTTTATATTACAATGCTTTGGGATGATGCCATTTAACATAAAACACATTCAATTACAGGAAAAGTTCCAAAAGGAGGCTTCTTGGTAAAGGATTGTAGCGCTAAGCTGGTTCCATACATCCGAAAAGATTCTCGTCGAGAATCCTGCTTTGAGCTTGTGTCTCCGGGTAGCCGTAGTTATCAGGTAATATTCAGTGCTTGAAATTCAAAGAGATAGAGGAGGTCAAATTGCCTAGCTAACAATTTTTATCATCTTTCAATTTTCAGTTTACAGCTGCTAACCCAGCAGAGGCCAGGGACTGGGTTGACCAAATACAGTTCTTGGTGAAAGGTGAGTTCACCCTTTTGTACACATGTGTAAGGTCTGTTTAAACAGCAATACAGTTTTAAAGCATATGGAAGGGGTATAAATTTCACATGATCGAAAAATGTATGCTGGTGGGCAAAATTGCATTTCTCATGTGAATAGACCAGCAGCGTAGGAAACCTTGTGTTTGGTTCTTTTACAAGAGTTTAAGGCAAGATCATTGTTAATGTTGAGGATTTATATAATATGCTATGCAAGTTAATACACGCTAATACCTATATGGAATATTAGTTCATATATAATGGTAAAAAATGATACTACCCAGTCAAATTAGACTTTTAACAGGAGTGGGCAGATGTGATGTTAAAGTATTTATAAACCTATAATCTATTTTTCAGTATGCTTGGTGTCATGTCTCATTGTATACATTTTTCTTGAGCTAATCATTTTTTGTGAACCTGTTGCAAAATTTCTTACCATGAAATCCTGCCATTAACAGTACTTCCTTTTGCATGCTGACAAACACTAAACCACTGCCTCACAAATAGCAGCAGCATTGTTACCCTGCCATCTGTGCTCCTTCAGTTGGCATTTAAGTTGCATGTCAGATCTTGAAATGTTATCAAGTCTAGGGAATTGTAAAATGCCTGGGGGGGCTTCATATGGAGGAATAACCTGAAAGCTTTCGTCTTGAAAATGATCACCTTGTATAGCAACCCATTCAGAGTGATCACATTCCATCTGTTAGCTGTATACGAGCTAGGGGGAGGAGAAACAGTAGTACACTGATCTTCCCAGAATGGCTGGGGTGGGGAGGGTATTGGATTTACATATTCTTTAATTAACTTAAAGTGGTATTAAACCTAAAAGCACCTTTTTTTAGATTGCAGTTTACCAATCCTTAGCTGCAGGAGCTGTATTCATTTTTCTTTTTTTAGGCTTTGTTTCCTTTATTTTCATCTGGTGATCCAGCCAGTAAGTCTGTTATCTTTCAGTAGAACAAGCAAAACAAATGTAGCATTTAGAGCGTCAAGTCAGAAATTTACCACTGACAAGGCTGCTTACAATGTTCAGCTTTTATTTAGTCATGTAAGACCTTTATCCCAAAAGAAAAAAAACTCTTCCTGTAATTACTTGTACAACAGTGTGAGTTAAAGTTTGTCTTCAATTTCGAGCCACCCGTGAAAAAAATAGGTTAGCAAAGCTACAAAAACTATAGTGGCTGAATTTTAGGCTGGGTTCACACAGGAGCCCGGACCCCTGCTGTGAGCCGCATGGGAAGATAGCAGCGTGCTCACCCCAGTCGGTCTCACCCATTGTCTTTATTCCTCGGCGCCGGCATCTTCACTATGGGCACCCGGCTGTGACAGCTTGCTTGCAGCTTCACAGCCTGGTGCCCACTGTGCATGCGCGAGCAGCGCTGTGCATCGTGAATGGTGGATGTAGGTTTCTGGGCCTGTCAGTGTCCCAGAAGACTGCAGGGGGGAGTGAGGGAGGAGAACTTCCTTTTAACGGAAGTGGGAGTGAGTACCTATCAAAACTGGGTACCTGCTCCCCCCCCCCCGTTTAACGGTGGTGGGAGCGAGTACCTACCAAAACTGTGTACCCGCTCCCCCTGCTCCTCAAAAGTGGCAATTCTTCAAGAGGAGCGGGGGACGAGTCCTTAAAGCGGAACTTCGTCTTTTGGGTGGAGCTCCGCTTTACGTTTATCTAAAGCCAGGTACACACTACAGGTTTTTTTTTTCGTGCAACCCCACGGGTTGCATGAAAAAAAACAGACCACTCCTGTCGGAGCCACTGTACTAACCATGCTAGGTTAGTTCAGCGATCTCCCTCGTTGTCTCCCTACATTCGCCTGTGTGCATGGGGCTTTAATCTGCTAATACACCTAACACTCCCCTCCCCCAAAATTAACTATATTGCTATCCAAAGGTGCCCCTGCTCTCCCTTATCTGGAGTGTTTTTTTAAATGCTGTGGCGCCAAATACCCCTTTCAATGCTGCCTCTGTAAACACCGCTGACACTGACAGTCACCCCCCTGATTGTTTGCCATTGACACACCTGTTTGGAGGCAGCAACAGCCCTGAAGAAGGCGGAGTCCCTGTTCTCCCAAAGCACATTGGCTCAATGTTCTTATTGCCATTCTCAATAAACATGCCATCCAACTTGCGTCTTATTGGACACCTGGTGTTCTTTTTCTACTTACGTTTCCAAGTCTACATATGGAAACAACCATACGGCCATACCCGAAGAAAACAACCCAAGCCCCAAGAGGGCTCACCGCTACCAACCTCAAACTGGGCATAACCCACTGGAAGTGATCTCTTCCTAAATGCCCAAGTTATCATCCACCATCACCAGTGAACAAGTCCAGCGCGGTCTCCAGCCTGTCATCAAAAGTGGGGACACTAATAAAGGAGGTGTGTTACTGGCTGGATTACCAGGCAAAAACAGAGGGAAATAAAGCCTAAAAAAAATAAATAAAGCCAATACACCAAAGGATTGATAGGTGGTGTCATGCTCTCCTGAGCAAGACCAGCATTTTTGAAGACCGCTTTCCATGTTCGAAGTCTGCAAATACCCTAGTTATGGGTAAAAATATGCATATACAGTATAGGCATGCTTAAACATGTATGTGTAATGTCCTTTACAGCCATCCCTTTACCATATCTTAGTAAGATGTTCTTATATTTACCCAGATATCCTGTCAGCCTCTATACCATGTGAAGATGATGAGGATTCCTATGATGATGTGGAAAGCCTGAATTCTTCTTCTATGGGTCAGCATACTAGCCTGGACAGAGCAGATAGCCCAATGGAGGATGATGATGATATCTATGAGGTGGTTCCAGGTAAGAGGTTATCCATACTACAAAAGGGCATCATTGCACCCACACATCCTTCCAAAGGCTCGCTGCCTTTGCTCATTGTAAGCTTCTCTTTGTTTTATTATGTTAATGAGCCTACAGTCTCTGCTGAGGCTATTTCTCGTGTCCCAAGCAGATCAGGAAAAAAAAAGAAAGAAAACATTATTTCCTCAGCAAGTCATCGTCGTTAATGAAGTTTTACAAAAACAGATACAACCGAGGAAAAATAAAATTTCACAGGTGATAAATTTTTCCAATTTCCCTGGCAGAATTGGATCAGATTGTTAAATTAAGAGTGAAGGTGTCTGTTAGACAGCAAGGAGCGGTGATGGGTAATTTTATAGAGTGGAAAATTGAATCAAATTGCTACATTAAAACCCAGCTCCTGCGAGATTTTTCTCTAGCGCCGTCCACTTTGTCACTGTTCGAAGTCCTTGTGCAGCTGTGCCGCAGGCTTCTTTTTCTGCACTGCTGGTCCTTTGGCCACTGCTGGTTGGTGCTTCCTACACAGAGTTTGAGAGCCAACATTGTACAGGAGGAGGCAGGAGGTTCACAGAAAGGGGGGGGGGGTGCTTTGCAAGCACAAACAGCCATATTTGATGATTTTCACTATCTATTCAGCTTTTGTTAATCTGTACTTTTATTGTAAAAATAATAATCTGCTTCTATAGAGGCTAATTAGTTATTGCTGGACTCTTCCAACCAGGACTGTAAATGCAATCATCATGTACACACTAGATAAAGCAGGGATATACCTCTACCCATTAGGTGGGGGCTGAGCTCACCACATCTTGCCTGCAGGCTGACTTAATGTCAGGGGAAGTCATCACTGATGTCTACTGTGATCACAGCTGTCAGAACTTATTGACAGTATAGTGTTTGCTGAACGCATCTCACACTCTGCATGCATTAATTGAACCTGATCAGCAAATGCAATGCTACTGATATACTAAGAGTAGTGGACACCATACACAATAAGTGTCAGTGTTGACACCCAGCCAACATGTGATTGGATTTTAGTGAGCAGGCAGTCTGTAATTGGGTTTTTTGTGAACAGGCAGTTTGTGATTGGGCATTGGCGAGCAACCAGTCTGTGATTGGGTTTTGGTGCACAGGCAGCCCAGGATTAGGTTTTGCTGAACAGGCAGTCTGTTATTGGGTTTTGGTGAACAGGCAGTTTGTGATTGGTCTTTGGTGAACAGGCGGTTTGTGATTGGGTGTTGGTGAATAGGCAGTCTGTGATTGGGTTGTGTTGAATGGGCAGTCTGTGATTGGGTTGTATTGAACAGGCAGTCTGTGATTGGGTTTTGTTGAACAGGCAGTCTGTGATTGGGTTTTGTTGAACAGGCAGTCTGTGATTGGGTTTTGTTGAACAGGCAGTCTGTGATTGGGTTTTGTTGAACAGGCAGTCTGTGATTGGGTTTTGTTGAACAGGCAGTCCGTGATTGGGTTTTGGTGAACAGGAAGTCTGTGATTGTTGTTTTGTGAACAGGCAGTTTGTGATTGGGTTTTGGTGAACAGAGGCAGTCTGTGATTGGGTTTTGGTGAACAGGAAGTCTGTAATTGGGCTTTGGTGAACAGGCAGTATGTGATTGGGTTTTGGTGAAAAGCCAGTCTGTGATTGGGTTTTGGTGAACAGGCAGTCTGTGATTGGGTTTTGGTGAACAGGCAGTCTGTGATTGGGTTTTGATGAACAGGCAGTCTGTGACTGGGTTTTGGTGAACAGTCTGTGACTGGGTTGGGTTTTTGTGAACAGGCAAGCGCACTTGCTGTATCTGGTGTGGACATGGCTTTACAATTATAGTATTTTTACTTTTTAATCTGATACCTCCAGCTGCGGTCTCACCTTAGAAGTCTGTAGTAGTAAGTTAAAGCCGTAGTAGGGTTTTACACTGACACATGCCTGCTGTCATCCTATGTTCTTTTTCTAAAAATTAACAGATGTTATTGGTACAAAAAATGCTAAAAAACATCCATAAAAACAAGCAGGTAAGATGCTTCAATGGATGTGAAGATAAATCATGCATAAATAGGTGCTATTTATGCCTGATTTATCTTCACATCAATTGAAGCATCTTACCTGCTTGTTTTTATGGATATTTTTTAGCATTTTTGTACCAATAACATTTGTAAATTTTTAGAGAGAGTTTTTTTTGTCTGTGACCCTATTTGTGCCTTAAAAGGCCCACCCATTGAGGGTTTTTCTCTAGCATTTTCCTTTGGGATGTTGGCACTTGTTCCAAACAGCTTGTACATTTCCATTATCTCCTTTGGTTTTGAATATGACTCAGAGGATAGTGTATTGATTTGGAGATATCCATATGTTCTTTCTAGCCCTGATGAAGGGGGCGCTCTTGGACCATTAAAATGCATTGGCTATTTTTTTGGCTGTCCCCCTGACTTTTATTGGAATAAACTTGTATCTGGCTCTTTAGTTTTAATTTCTGTTACAAAACTTCCAACATGTCCCTTTATCAGGAGTCGATCAAATGGGATCTGTCACACACTGATCGAAATTCAGCTGATTCCTGCTGAACCAAACAAATATTGATTGGTGCATGGCCAGACTTAGTTTAGGAACAGAACAGAAATGTATAAGGACTCTTGCACACTGCTGCCTGAAAACACAGCGTGTTTGGGCATACAGGGTTATTTTTTTTTTAACCACTTGCGGAACACCCACCGTAGACATAGGGTGGCCACTTTGCACCAAATCACGTACCCAGTACGTGATCTGACACTTCTGGGTCTGGAGCATATATGCCACCGCCGGCAGACTGCTCCCGTTGTGATCACACACAGAGGGAGCACAGCTATGGCTACCGCGGACTCGATGTCCGCCAGCACCTGGCGATTGTTCAGTACACAGGCAGAGCAGCGATCTGCTTATGTAAACAAGGCGGGTTGCCATTCTGTCAGTAGGGAAGGCATTGATCCTGTGTTTCTGCAAAGCAGGAACACGGATCTTTGCCTTCCTTTTGTAAAAGCACTCCCCCCACAGTACACAAGCACTGGCTATACAGTTAACCATTTGATCGCCCTAGATGTTAACCCCTTTCCAGCCAGTGTCATTAGTACAGAGACAGTGCATATTTGTTAGAATTGATCACTGTATTGGTGTCACTGGTCTCTAAAAAAGGTCAAAAACGGTGGTTAGTGTCTGATTTGTCTGCCGCAATATTGCAGTCCGATATAAGTCGCTGATTGACACCATTACTAGTAAAAAAAATTAATTAATTAAAATATCCTATAGTTTGTAGACGCTATAACTTTTGCACACACCAAATGCGCTTATTGGGATTTTTTTATCAAAAATATGTAGCAGAATACATATTGGCCTAAATGTATAAAGAAATTAAATGTTTTCAATTTTTTTATTGGATAGGTTTTATAGCAGAAAATATATATATATATTTTTTTTTTTTTTTTTCCATTTTCAAAATTGTCGGTCTTTGTTTATAGCGCTAAAAATAAAAACCACCCAAAGAAAGCTATATTTGTGGGGAAAAAAGACATACATTTTATTTGGGTACAGCATCACACGGCCACGCAATTGTCAGTTAAAGTAACGCAGTGCCGTATCACAGAAAATGGCCTAGCTTCCGGAGGGCAAGCGGTTAATATTTTTCTTTTTCCTGTTGTAGATGCATATAATTTTTTCAGTGCACCTGTATGCACAGGTGCATAAACTGGTGCTGCGTATAGGTCAGTAAAACAAACAGAAATCTGCGGTGCTGGCCAGCGTTTTACGTACATATGCGCACAAATACACGCAAGTATGTGTGTACAATGTTAATATGAATTCTAGGCGCTAGAATTTATTTTATGCGTGCGTGCAAACATGCGCAAAATAAACGCAAGAAATTTCAACCAGGAATATTGATGTTCAAACATCATTACCCATGTACAAGTACCCTTCTTGTATAAGGACAGAAATTACAAAATGAGAAGAGGCAGACACAAGCAGCGTGGTGATGAAAGATAGATAACAAGGTTTAAATGTCATATTTCATTTTCTGTGATACCCAATATGGGATAACATGATTTTGGAGATGTATGTGCATGTTGGAGGATAAGGATGTTAAGGATGTGTGAGAAAGAAGGCATTAGACAAAGAGTAGATTAATGAGGGTACTTGTCTGGTAGCTGGATGCTTGGTACAATTGGATTTTCAAGGGGAAGCTCTGTCCCTTGATTGTTCAAGCTGACCAGTTCATCTTAGGGATGTAACATCATCTTTATAAAGAGATGTTCACATGTTAGGGCTCTTAGTGAGACCCGCTACTAGGATAACTGTCATGCCATTGCCGCTCTGTTTGCTGTAATATATACTGTCATAAAAAGTCATTGCGTGATGCGATTCTAATCAACTCCTTTTCCAATGTGATTGCATGCATTACACAAAGACCAAATGTAAGATGGATTCCTATCTCAGTATATTAATCTATCAGGGCTGACCTTCTTTCTGTGCTCGAGACCTTTCAAGCCCTCCTGTCGTCTTGGTGATGAGCTCAAATACAGCGAGAAGACTGAAGCCATTAATGGCAATAAATGTGGATGAGCACTGAGACTGTCTGCGATTACAGCAGGAAAAAAAAAACCTTTTCTCCAGGGAAACTTCCCGTAACACAGCAAGAAAGTGAGACAGATCACTTTGGAGCCCCATGGGAGTTGCGCAGCAGGACTGGGATACTTTTACTGGCCTGCTACATTTGGAGGGGGCAGTATCACTTAGCACAGTGCCCGGAATTTAGTCTGCTCAAGATTCACTTTACCTGCTCCAAGAGATTAAAGTGTCTTCAAGAGTCAGAACCTACGCAGGATGAGTTGCATGTGCAGAAGATTCTATTAATAATGTTGTTCTTTACTGTTGAGTGGTATATATATTACAAAGCATCATTTTTTAGCTTCATACATTTTTTTTTTTAAGTTTCTGTACCAAGGCATGTAAACCATTATTTTAGGTTATTTGTAAAACAATTAAGTATAATTTGCTTGTGCAATGACAACTATTTGGTTACAAATGCTTATAAGGGTGCATTCACACCTGCAAAGTCTGTGGCAGTTTGCGTCCACGGCTGATCGCTTGTAGGTGATTGCAGCATGAAGGATTATATGCAAGTGGGCGCAATTAGCTGCAAGAGCTGGCAGCCTCCCATTGCTTTGAATGGGGCTGCTTATTCACAGCTAACCATGGGAACCCCTGCTGGGGTTCTCGCATGTAATCGCTGCCAGGGTGCATGTGCCCTTAACATAAAAGATCATTGAGATTTTTACATTGAGGGCTAATTCACACAGATCAGACAGCTGCCGGAGAGGTAAATCTCAGCGGTTTCCTCTCCAACAGCTTTCCGTGTCAATTGCAGTAAGGGGGAGGTGTGGTACATGATTCAGTGCATCATACAGCTCCCTTTTTTGCACTGAACTTTATTTGAGGTGTACAAAAGTACACTTCAGTCATGTCACTGTACAGCAACATGATGCGCTACGCTGCTGTACAGTGACGTGCAATCCTGTGTGGCGCGCTGCAATAAAATGCATGTCTGCTCTAGACTGCATTGCAGTGTGAATGGGTCACACAAGAAACAATTGTTTTCTGTGTGTCCTTGTGGTGGTCACCAGCGTTTGACAGTGTAGTAAAACACTGGTCACCGCCCATAGTGTGAATTCAGCCTAGGTCCATCTAGTTCAACCAACACAAAAATAAATAAATAGGTCCCCATGGATTCAATATGTCCATGCTTTCCTCCTACCTCATAGTTTAAACATTTCCCTTAAGACATTATTGTACAGAAGGTCACATAAGAGATTCGGAAGCCTCCTCTTCCTTCCCCTGAGCCTTTACTCTAGGGGGATTCCTAAGGCTTTAGCCATATAGCCTTTTAGTATCTTAACGCATCCCCTTCCTTATGTTCTCTATTTTCTTTCTTCTCTCTTCACTCTTTTCTGAATCTCTCTTTTTTTTATTTTTTTTTCCAAAGAAAAAGTTTATTGATGGAAACCTAAATATACATACAGCCCAAGGCATTATTTTGAGCCATGTAAACGGCATATGGAACAAAACCATACTAGGACAAGCATTTCCAAACCCCTAAAGGGAACAAGAGATAACCATCTCACGCATTTGAGTCACCCAGTCCCATAACACCACTGTACCACAATGCCCATGTTCCCTTCTCATCTGGCATTTATGCCAAGTAACCTGTCCATGACCAGATCCACAAGGGCAAGCCCAAGTACATTCAGCCAAGGGCTCCAGAGTTTTCTGAATCTCTCTTAAATTTTAAAGAGAATATACTTATGGGTTTGATACCCCCTCTGATATATCTGACTATATACAGACATCCTGATGTAACTCCTTTGTGGTTCCTGGGTTGGGGTGTGGTTTTGTTGTTCTACTGTATTATCTATGCAAAAATCTTAAACCCCTTTGAAAAAAAATTTTTTTAAAGAGAATATCATGTATTGCATATTTTCTCTAAATTAACAGTTACTAGCATAAAACTGTTCTAAGTAACGATGGCTATGTAATATTTTCACAACCATTTTTACTTTTTACATTTTAGTAAACTTACTAACTTAATGTTGTTATGGAAATTACCAATGTTAATAACAATCAAGATGCAATTTTATAACTGAAAAGTCTGTTAAAATAAATGAAAGTAAAAAAAATAAATAAATAGAAAACCTCCATATACAGAACCGTAAACCTACAGTTGATCCAGAGGAAGGCAAAAAACGTGTTAAATAAACATGTTCATAACATCAATTCAGTTATCTGATTTAAAAAGACAGAATATACCTCCCAACATTCTGAGATAGGTAATAGGGGTGCCCTTTTTTAGTAAATAATTTGGTAAAGGGCGCATTTATAAAACCCCCTAAGTTATGCAGATCATATGGTATACGTTTTAATTCACCATTACTTTTCCTTTTATATCAGAACAAGCAAAAGTGCATAATAGCGTCACTTGTCTGATTAAGGCGCCCTGTGTGACTCGGAAACGTTGCCTTTTCTCTTCCGTTCACTGACAGACGCAGCATTCTTATGGCACATGGGGTTATGCTCATCGTACTAGGAGTAGACTAGGCAAAACAAACAAAAGCGTAGGTTGGCCCCTCCCAGGGGGCCGTCCTCACCTCAGCATATAATCCCCCTGCCCTGTACAGCACATCAGTTTTTATTTGCCTAGTGCAAGGAGTAGACCTGGTTCCCTTTGGGATCTGTGGTCTCCTGAAGATTCATCTGATGAAGACTGCTATCAAGAAGCTGGCTGGTGGTATAGAGGATATCTCAAATCCAAATCTTTCCCCAGTCCAGCCGACACTATGCGAACGCCCTTCGGGGTGCCCACCGCATAGCGCCCGTTCCGTGCGGGCGGCCAGTGGCTAAAACCCACTAGAGCCCAGTGACTGGTACGCCTGTCCAGGGGCCTGGCCAGCAGCATGCCTCCCCTAGGGGATGGTAGGTCTGCTCCGGTGGCTACCCGCTGCGCCCGTCAAGGATTGGTGAGTGGACCCCTCTGCCACCTTAGGGCGTGGAGAGTGGGCGTCGGGGCAGCTCTGGTGGTAAGCCGGCCGGTGGGGGTCCATTAGAGGGACATTTTGGGTAATACCCTTAGGAGGTTAATCCCCCCCCCCTCCCACTCCCTCCATTCCGCAATAGGCACTTTTGCACTGACCGTTCGACTCTGCACCGACCGTCCGGAGTGCTGTGTTTGGCGGGTCGCCGCCATTGGAATATGGAGCACCGCTCGTTCGTGGCCGACCGCGCGGGTATAATGGCAGCGTCCATTGTTTGTGAAACCATGCGGTTTTCAACCTGCGCTCTGGCGGCCCCCAGCGGTAGCTTGAAGGAAGTGCAGTCCTGGTACAGGAAGTGTTTAAAACCGGAAGGGGGCTTCCGGTTTTACGCTTGTACACCGTGGCTGACACACAGTAGCAGGCTCCTGGCGTGCAGTAGTTTTGTGGGCATTGCTCTTCCGGTCGGAGTGCTGAGGCATCTAAACAGCAAGTATAGCTGGCCCTTCCTGGGTGCTGGTAGCGGTGGGGGCTATCCTCCCGGGTCTCCCTGGTTGATTGGTGGAATAGAGGTGGTGGTTACACAGTGGGGGTGCCGGAAGGCTGTAATGTCAGAGGCCGGCAATAATATGGCAGGAGTACCTGCGGATCTACAGTCCACCCCAGGAAAACTAGTGTCTTTGGAACAGCTGAGGGCGGTGTTTGGGGAGTTCTTTCCCCAGGCGGAGGTACCCGTTCCTTGGGTTCCTCAGAAACGCCCACCCCCCCCTTTCCTCAGGGGAGGATTCGGATCTGGAAAGCACCTCTATGGTCACACCTGTGGATCTTTCAGAGGGTGAGCCACCCTCAGAGGGTGAGGAGAGTCAAGAGACTCTGTCTTCGCATGATAAAGCGATAGTGGAAGCACTGATCACTGATATCCGCAATTCCATGCGCCTGGATCCAGCAGGGGAGTCGCATGAGTCCGCTTATGTTTGTGGCCCACTTAAACTGCCTAGGGCCCCTAGGGCTTACCCTTATGACCAAGTATTTGAGCAGGCGGTGTTTAAGGAGTGGCGTAGGCCACCAAGTTCCTTTGCTTTGCCTAAAAACTTTGCGGTGCGCTACCCTTTTGAGGAGAGCTTTACTAAGAGATGGGCCTCTCCGGTGGTGGACCCTGCCGTGGCTCGGGTGAATAAAGCGACCACCATTCCCTTGGAGGGGTCGCCATCATTTAAGGAAGCGGCCGATCGCCGCACAGAGACAGTGTCTAAAGCACTGTTCTTGTTGGCTGGGTCAGCCATGCGGCCGGCGCTAGCAACTGTAATGGCGGCACAGTCTCTGCGGGAGCATGCTACCGCTCTATGCACTAATTTAACTTGTGATTGTGCACAGGCTGAGGTACAGCGGGCACAACATTTGGAAGAGGGGCTCCGCTACATATGTCATGCTGCTTTGGACCTCCTTCCTATCCTGTCAAAAATGTCTGGTTTTTCAATTGTTATCAGACGGGTGCTATGGCTCCGATCTTGGTCGGGCGACCATGCTTCAAAGAAAGCGCTGGCAGACCTTCCCTTTCAGGGAGAGCGTCTGTTTGGCCCACGGTTGGATGAAATCATTAAAGATTTCACGGGAGGGAAAAGTACCTTTCTCCCGGAGCCTAAACGGCGTGAGTTGCGGTGCAGACAGGGTCCTGTCGCGTCAGGTCAGAAGAAATTTTTTCGGGCATCCGGCTCAGCAGGTAAAGGCTTCAAGACCGGAAAATCTTTCGCAGGGCACAGTAAAAGGCCCTGGCAGCATAAGTCCGAAAAAGAAAAGGATAAATCCGCCTCCGCATGATGGGTTGCCCCCACCCCCTTCACGGGTGGGGGGGCGGTTACTGGGGTTCGCAGACAGATGGGCTGCCCGCATCACCGATCGGTGGGTCCTGGAGGTGGTGTCTTCCGGGTACAGGATAGAATTCAGCTCTCTGCCCCCAGAAAGATTCTTCCCCTCAAACCTGAGGCTCGCGCAGGAACACCACCAGGCGCTTCTAGGCGCTGTCCGAGCTCTCGCCGAACAGGGGGTGATCATACTGGTACCCAGGATGGATTTCACTGATTTTATTCAAACCTTTTTGCGGTACCCAAAAAGGGCGGGGTCAGATCAGTTTTGGATCTAAGAGCATTGAATCACTTCGTGAAGTCGAAGAGTTTCAGGATGGAATCCATCCGCTCGGTCATGGTCGCCCTACGCCAAGGGGAATTTCTGGCGTCCTTGGATATCAAGGACGCATATCTCCACGTTCCGATTTTTCTCAGTCATCAGCGTTTTCTGCGTTTCGCAGTGGGAGATCTGCATTACCAGTTTGTGGCACTTCCCTTTGGGTTGGCCTCGTCTCCCCGGGTGTTCACCAAGGTGGTGGCCCCGATGCTGGCATTACTGAGACAAAGAGGTATCGCGGTGGTAGCGTACCTCGACGATTTACTGCTGAGGGCAGAGTCGGCTACAGCTCTGGAGGAGAACGTGACAATCACGGTAGCCACGTTAGAGGAGTTCGGTTGGCTGATCAACCTACAAAAGTCATCATTGACTCCGACTTGCAGGCTGGAGTACCTGGGTCTGATTCTGGACACAGTACATGCAAGGGTGTTTCTAACACCGGGCAAGCTACTGACTCTTCAGGCAGCAGTGCGAACCCTGTTGTCAAGCCAGTGGTTCTCCTTACGGTTCTGTATGTGAGTGTTGGGTCTCATGGTGTCGCCATTCGAATCGGTGCCTTATGCCCAGAGTCATATCCGACTCCTACAGAAGACAATTCTGTCTCAGTGGGACAAGTCTCCCCTATCCCTAGACAGACTGATCAGGTTGGATCATCAGTCTCGAGGGTCTCTGATTTGGTGGATTCGGGCTCCGGCTGTAGGGTTGGGGAAGAGTTTTCCTCCCCTCAATTGGTCAATAGTGACAACGGATGCCAGCCTGTCAGGGTGGGGAGGAGTCCTGGGAAAATCCTCCGTCCAGGGTCATTGGTCAGTACGGGAAGCTCGTCTTCAGATAAATGTGCTGGAACTGAGAGCGATCAGGCTTTGCCTGTCTCATTGGACAGAAAGGCTGCGAGGCCGCCCTGTTCGGGTCCAGTCGGACAATGCCACGGCGGTGGTGTATGTGAACCATCAGGGCGGAACAAGAAGCGCAGCAGCAGCCGCGGAGGCGGCTCTGATGTTTCGGTGGGCAGAGCTTCACGTGCCAGCTCTCTCTGCAATCTACATCCCGGGTGTGGAAAATTGGCAGGCGGACTTACTCAGCCGCCGGACCCTGGATCAGGGGGAGTGGTCCCTACATCCAGAGGTGTTCCACCAGATTTGCTGCAAATGGGGCACTCCAGAGGTGGACCTGATGGCCTCCAGGTACAATCACAAGGTACAGGCCTTTGTGTGCAGAACAAAGGATCCGTTGGCGGTCGGCTCGGACACACTGGTAACGCCCTGGGGTCAGTATCGGCTACTGTACATCTTTCCTCCTCTGAAGATTCTACCGCGCGTTTTGCGCAGGATAGAAGCAGAGGGAATCACGACAATCCTGGTGGCTCCGGATAGGCCACGGCGTCCGTGGTACGCCGACGTAGTACGGATGGTGGCAGATGTTCCATGGCGTCTTCCACTTCGCGAAGACCTACTGTCTCAGGGGCCCATCATGTACCCTGCTTTACCCTCGCTGGCTTTGACGGCTTGGCTATTGAATCCCAGGTATTGAGGGATAGGGGTGTCTCAGACTCCGTAATCCCTACTATGGTAAAAGCACGTAAGAGTACCTCACGTAAGATCTATCATAGGACCTGGAAGGCCTATATCACCTGGTGCGAGGCGGGAGGATGGAATCCCCGCTCTTATAGATTATCCAGAGTACTGTCATTTTTGCAGCAAGAACTGGACAAGAACCTGGCATTAAGTACGCTTAAAGGGCAGATTTCGGCTCTGGCGGTTCTTTTTCAACGACCCTTGGCGTCTCACTCATTGATCCGTACATTTGTACAAGGAGTACGTCATGTGGCCCCTCGGATACGGTCGCCCTTGGCACCGTGGGATTTGAATCTGGTGCTTTCTGTGTTACAGAAACCGCCATATGAAAAGATCAGGGACATTCCCTTACGCTTATTGTCGCAGAGGGTGGCTTTTCTGGTGGCTATCACATCCGCCAGGCGGGTGTTGGAGCTGACAGCATTATCCTGCAGGTCACCCTACTTGGTCCTCCATAAGGACAAGGCAGTTCTGCGGCCTTCACCTTCGTTTCTTCCGAAGGTGGTTTCTTCTTTTCATTTAAATGAGGATATTGTTCTCCCCTCATTATGCCCGCACCCGTCACATCCTAAAGAGGTCGAGCTGCATGCTCTGGATGTGGTGAGGGCGTTGCGGGTATATTTAAGTTCTACAGCTTCTTTTAGGAAGTCTGATTCTTTATTTTTGCTGACGGAAGGATCGTGCAAAGGTTTGGCGGCCTCGTCGGCTACCGTATCGCGTTGGATACGGAGGACCGTGACTCATGCATATGAGATTCGGGGCAAGGTTCCCCCGTTTCCAGTCACGGCGCACTCCACCAGGGCAGTTAGTACTTCCTGGGCGTTTAGACACCAAGCTTCGGTGTCCCAGGTGTGCAAGGCAGCTACTTGGGCCTCAGTGCACACGTTTACTAAGTTTTACAAGGTTGATGTTTTAGCATCCTCGGATGCTGCTTTTGGCCGCAAGGTATTACAAGCGGCAGTATAGGCGCGGTTAGCGCCGCCTGAGAGGGCATCTTTTCTGTTGAGTACAGTTGTTATGGTTTTTGCCCACCCCTCTTGATTGGCACAGCTTTGGGACGTCCCCATGTGTCATAAGAATGCTGCGTCTGTCAGTGAATGGAAGAGAAAAATTGATTTTTTTTGTATAACTTACCGTAAAATCCTTTTCTCTGAGTTCACTGACAGACGCAGCACCCACCCCTCTGCGTTGGTTTTGTACGGCTTGTTACGAACTGATGTGCTGTACAGGGCAGGGGGATTATATGCTGAGGTGAGGACGGCCCCCTGGGAGGGGCCAACCTACGCTTTTGTTTGTTTTGCCTAGTCTACTCCTAGTAGGATGAGCATAACCCCATGTGTCATAAGAATGCTGCGTCTGTCAGTGAACTCAGAGAAAAGGATTTTACAGTAAGTTATACAAAAAATCAATTTTTGTGTTCCATGTGACCACAATAATAAAGCTTTGGACCCTTCTTGAGGAATCCTTAGCGTGCTGATGGCAGTTCTTCACTTGGATTGTTTACGGTTCCCAGTCTGTGGTCATTGCAGATCCCACCATTAACGATTAGCCATCTTCAGGAACGTGTGCATGGGGAATATTGCGTTTGGTTTTGTTCCTTG
>BLSH010559378.1:726718-744702 GCA_018402905.1 Glandirana rugosa
TCTGGATATGACGCTGAGCACTGCACTCAACTTCTTTGGTCGGCCATGGTGAGGCGCTGTTCTGAGTGGAACCTCTCCTGTTACACCGCTGTATGGTCTTGGCCACCGTGCAGCAGCTCAGTCTCAGGGTCTTGGCAATCTTCTTATAGCCTAGGCCATCTTTATGTAGAGCAACAATTCTTTTTTTTTCAGATCCTCAGAGAGTTCTTTGCCATGAGGTGCCACGTTGAACTTCCAGTGACCAGTATGAGAGAGCGATAACACTAAATTTAACACACCTGCTCCCCGTTCACACCTGAAACCTTGTAACACTAATGAGTCACATGACACCGGGGAGGAAAAATGGCTAATTGGGTTCAATTTGGACATTTTCACTTAGGGGTGTACTCACTTTTGTTGCCTGTGGTTTAGATATTAATGGCTGTGTGTTGCGTTATTTTGAGAGGACAGTATCTCACAAAAGTGAGTACACCCCTCTCATTTTTGTAAATGTTTTATTATATCTTTTCATGTGACAACACTGAAGAAATTATACTTTGCTACAATATAAAGTAGTGCGTGCACAGCTTGTATAACAGTGTAAATTTATTTTCCCCTCAAAATAACTCAACACACAGCCATTAATGTCTAAACCGCTGGCAACAAAAGTGAGTACACCCCTAAGTGAAAATGTCCAAATTGGGCCCAAAGTGTCAATATTGTTTGGCCACCATTATTTTCCAGCACTGCCTTAACCCTCTTGGGTATGGAGTTCACCAGAGCTTCACAGGTTGCCACTGGAGTCCTCTTCCACGCCTACATGATGACATCATGGAGCTGGTGGATGTTAGAAACCTTGCGCTCCTCCACCTTCCATTTGAGGATGCCCCACAAATGCTCAGTAGAGTTTAGGTCTGGAGACATGCTTGGCCAGTCCATCACCTTTACCCTCAGCTTCTTTAGCAAGGCAGTGGTCGTCTTGGAGGTGCATTTGGGGTCGTTATCATGTTGGAATACTGCCCTTCGGCCCAGTCTACGAAGGGAGGGGATCATGCTCTGCTTCAGTATGTCACAGTACATGTTGGCATTCATGGTTCCCTCAATGAACTGTAGCTCCCCAGTGCCAGCAGCACTTATGCAGCTCCAGACCATGACACTCCTACCACCATGCTTGACTATAGGCAAGACACACTTGTCTTTGTACTCCTCACATGGTTACCGCCACACACGCTTGGCACCATCTGAACCAAATACATTTATCTTGGTGTCATCAGACCACAGGACATGGTTCCAGTAATCCATGTCCTTAGTCTGCTTGTCTTCAGCAAACTGTTTGCAGGCTTTCTTGTGCATCCTCTTTAGAAGAGGCCTCCTCCTGGGACGATAGCCATGCAGACCAATTTGATACAGTGTGCGGCATTTGGTCTAAACACTGACCAGCTGACCCCCCCAACCCTTTAACCTCTGCAGCAATACTGGCAGCACTCATACGTCTCTTTCCCAAAGACAACCTCTGGATATGATGCTGAGCATGTGCACTCAACTTCTTTGGTCGACCATGGTGAGGCCTGTTCTGAGTGGAATCTGTTCTGTTAAACCACTGCATGGTCTTGGCCACCATGCTGCAGCTCAGTTTTAGGGTCTTGGCAATCTTCTTATAGCCTAGGCCATCTTTATGTAGAGCAACAATTTCTTTTTAAGATCTTCAGAGAGTTTTTTGCCATGAGGTGCCATGTTGAACTTCCAGTGACCAGTTTGAGAGAGTGAGTGCAATAACACCAAATTTAAAGCGAAGTTCCACCCAGAATTAGTTTTTTACATCATTCAAGTCCTTTGTCTATATAGACTTACCTATATAGACTTACCTTTGAAGGAAAAAAAACATTTATACTCATCCTAAGTCGCTTGTTGCTAGGTGGTCTCTGTAATCAGCCCCTTTTTGGCCCTAGGCTCTTCTCCTCACTTCCTGCTTCACCTGGCCTCCTAGGAGATGTGACTCATCTTTTCCCAGGAGTCAGTGGGCTTCCCTGTACTGTAAAATCGTGTTATTCCCAGATGGGAAATGTTGCGATTTAAGGCGCACCGAGAACAAGGAGTGCATGATGGTTACCCACCATGCTCTTCTTTCAGGAAGAGATGCCAGGAGACTACGGATGGGCTTCAGGTGCCCTCACCTAAAATGGAAAAGTCCAGCAGTGAGAGAAACAAAATTGTGAGTAAAAAATACATGTAATTACTAGGCGGTTTGAAAGTAAGGAAACAAAAGGTTACATCTATTTAGTATTTAACCACCTCCCACCCAGCCACTGTATATATACGGCCGGGTGGGAGCTTCCCCGTTCTGACATGACGTATATATACGTCATGCAGAACGGGTATTCGCAGCGCGGGCACGCGCCGCGCTGCTGCTGGATCCTGTGATCATTATGATCACAGGATCCAGCTGAGCGGAGATCGGGATATGGGCGCAGTGACTGGCCCTCCCGATCATGTGACGGCTGTGTCCAATCACAGCCGTCACATTGTAAACAGAGACAAGCGTCTCTGTGACAGTTTTCCCCCCGCCAAGCTCAGTGAGAGCTCAGTGCGGGGGGGGGGGGAAGGGGGGGAGCTGCAGCTCTGTGACAGCTTTCTGCATGGTGAGGATTTCATGCAGAAAGCTGTCACAGATCGCCCCCCACACAGTGCACCAAGCACACTGATACCCCTGTCCCCATACATGTCAGTGTCCCCATAAAACAGCCCCCAAAACATCTGTATGACCCCCATCACATCTGTCACCATACACAACATCTGTCACAGTCCCCAAACATCTGTCACAGTCCCCAAACATCTGTCACAGTCCTCAAACATCTGTCACCATACACAAAACATCTGTATGTCACCGTCACATCTGTCACAGTCCCTGTCACATCTGTCTGTCCGCCAACACCAAATAAACTCAGATTTGGGTTATTTTTACCAAATAAATGTAGCAGTATCATTTTTGGTCACAATTTATCAAGAGAAATTACTTATTTGCAAAATTTTATAACAGAAACGCAGAAAAATGCATTGTTTTTGAAAATTTTTTGTCCTTTTTTAATTTATAGCGCAAAAAATAAAAAACCCAGGGGTGATTAAATACCACCAAAAGAAAGCTCTATTTGTGTGAAAAAAATGATAAAATTTTCATATGGGTGCAGTGTCGCATGACCGCGCAATTGTCATTCAAACTGCAACAGCGCTGAAAGCTGAAAATTGGTCCGGGAAGGAAGGGGGTTTAAGTGCCCAGTATTGAAGTGGTTAAAGAGCGGATGCCAAAAAAAAAAAAATTCTGGGTGGAACTCCACTTTAACATGCCTGCTCCCCATTCACACCTGAGACCTTGTAACACTAACAAGTCATATGACACAGAGGAGGGAAAATGGCTAGTAGTGCCCGATTTTGACATTTTCACTTAGGGGTGTACTCATTTTTCTTGCCAGCGGTTTAGACATTAATGACTGTGTGTTGAGTTATTTTGAGGGGACAGCAAGTTTACACTGTTATACAAGCTGTACACTCACTACTTTACATTGTAGCATAGGGGTTGATTTATTAAAGCTGGAGAGTGCAAAAACTGGTGCAGCTTTGCATGCTAGCCAATCAGCTTCTAACTTCAGCTTGTTCAATCAAGCTTTGACAATAAAACCTTGAAGCTGATTGGTTTCTGTGTGGAGCTGCAACAAATTTTGCACTTTCACGCTTTACTAAATCAACCCCATAGTGTAATTTCTTCAGTGTGGTCACATGAAAAGATATAATTATTATTATAATAAAGATTTTATATAGCGCCAACAATTTACGCAGCGCTTTACAACTTGAGGGTAGACAGTACAAATACAATACACGTAAATACAGTAGGAATCAGAGGGCCCTGCTCGTTAGAGCTTACAATCTAAGAGGGAAGGTCAAGAGATACAAGAGGTAATAACTGTGGGGGATGTGCTAATAGAGAAGATAAATGTACAGTTGTTAGGTGGGAGCCAGATAGGGTTCTCTGAAGAGATAGGTTTTCAGGGATCATCTGAAGGTGGACAAACTAGGAGAAAGTCGGACAGATTGGGGTAGAGCATTCCTGAGGATGGGAGAGGCTTTGGAGAAGTTCTGGAGGGGAGCATGGGATGAGGTGACAATGGAGCTAGAGAGCAGGAGGTCTTGGGAGGAGTGAAGAGATCGATTTGGTTAGTATTTTGAGACCAGGTTAGTGATGTAGCTGGGGGCCAGGTTGTGAATTGCTTTATAACTTATTGTTAGTATCTTGAATTTAATACGTTGGTTGAGTGTCCGCCAATGTAGAGATTGACATAGGGGTGTAGCAGATGCCGAGCGGTTTTTAAGGTGGATGAGCCTGGCGGCAGCGTTCATAATGAACTGGAGTGGGGATAGACTATTTAGAGGTAAGCCAGTGAGGAGGGAGTTGCAGTAGTTGAGACGAGAAATTACCAGGGAGTGGATTAGTAGCTTTGTGGCGTCATCGGTTAGGAAGGGGCGTATCTTGGAGATGTTGTGGAGGTTGAGGCGGCAAATTTTGGATAGCGATTGGATGTGGGGCCGAAACGTTTATTGGGAGTCTAGGATTACACCTAGGACCTTGGTGTGGGGGGACAGGTTGATAGTTGAGCCGTTGATTTTGACAGAGAAATCTGGGAAGTGGCACGTGGGGGAGGAAATATCATAAGTTCGGTTTTGGATAGGTTGAGTTTGAGGAAGTGATGGGACATTTAGGCTGATATGTCTATTAGTAAGTTGGTGATGCGTGAAGAGACAGATGGGGGGATAGATTTGTGTGTCATCAGCATAAAGATGATACTGAAAGCCATGGGAGGCAATCAACTGACCCAGGGAGGATGTGTAGATTGAGAAAAGGAGAGGTCCAAGAACAGAACCTTGGGGGACATTGACAGAGAAAGGAAGAGGAGAGGAGGAAGTAGATTTGTAGGTGACGCTGAAGGAGCAGTGGGATAGGTAGGATGAAAACCAGCGAAGAGCACAGTCATGGAGACCAAAGGCGTGAAGTTTTTTGAGGAGGAGGGGGTGGTCCACTGTGTCAAAGGCAGCAGAGAGGTCCAGAAGTAGTAGTACAGAATAGTGTACGTTGCTTTTAGAAGTTATTAGGTCATTAGTGAGTTTAATGAGAGCAGTTTCTGTAGAGTGCTGAGGGCGAAATCCAGACTGAAGGAAATCAAGAAGTTTGTTCATGGTCAGATGGTCACTCAGTCGGTTGTAGACCAGTCTTTCAAGGAGTTTGGAGGAGAAGGGAAGTAAGGAGATGGGGCGTAGGTTGTTAATATTGGTGGGGTCCAGTAAGGGCTTTTTAAGGATAGGTGTGACTAGGGCATGTTTTAGAGAGTTTGGTAAAATGCCAGAGGAGAGGGAAAGGTTGAAAATGTGAGTTAGAGAATGTAGAATTGAGTCAGAGGGTGAGCGTAGCATTTGCGAGGGAGCAGGATCCAGGGGGCAGGTGGTTAGATGGGTGTTTAATAAAAGTTTAGGAACCTCGCTAATACTGGCAGGGTTGAATGTGGAAAGTAGTGATTGTATCTGTGGACATGGGGTATTGAGTGGGGGTGGTTTGTGCGCATTGGAGATTTCCTCATGAATGTTATCAATGTTAGTTTTAAAGTAATTGGCAATCTCCTGGGCGGTGAGAGAATTAGAGGGTGGAGGACAGAGTAGAGTGTTAAAGGTCGAGAAGAGTTGACAGAGACTGGATGATAATGTGTTAATGAGTGTGATAAAGTAGGTCTGTTTGGCAGTTTGGAGGCAGGAATAGTATTTTAGGAGGGTAGATTTGTAATGTTTGAAGTCTTCTTGGAGCTTAGTCTTATGCCACAGACGCTCAAGAGAGTGGCTATGTTTTCTAAGACTTCTGGTGTTGTCCATTTGCCAGGGTTGTAGGGGTCGGGGCCTGATTCCTAGTGTAGTAAGGGGGACAAGCTTGTCTAGGGAGGATGACAGTGAGTTGTTGTAGACGAGTGTGGCTAGGTTGGGGCAGGAGAAGGGTGAGATTTTGTCATAGAGGTGGTCATGAGTAGAGAAGAGCAGGGTTGAGGTGGCGAAGGTTTCTACGGATAACTGTTAGGTGGTTGGAGGGAGAGGAGGTGGAAGACAGTTAAAGAGTGAAACTAATAAGGTGGTGATCAGAGAGTGGGAGAGGATTGTTGGAAAGGTTGCACGGAGTGCACAGATAGGAGAAGACAAGGTCTAGGGTGTTGCCGTTGGAGTGAGTAGGAGTCTGTATCCATTGCTTCAGGTCGAAAGATGAGGTTAGACAGAGAAGTTTAGAAGTACGAGTAGTGATAGCGTTAACAGGGATGTTGAAGTCGCCAAGAATGATTGTGGGGATTTCAGAAGAGAGAAAGTGGGTAGCCAGGCAGAGAAGTCATCAAGGAAAGTTGATACCGGCCCAGGGGGCCGGTAAATGGCAGCGACTCTTAGAGCAATGGGAGAAAATAGACAGATGCAATGTGCTTCAAAATAGGAGAGTGTCAGAGAGGGAGGAGGGTGGAGTACCTGATAGGTGCTGCGTGGTGCAAGAAGGATTCCCACTCCACCTCCCTTCCGTCCGCTTGGTCTGGGGGAGTGTGTCCAGAGAAGGCCACCATGGGAGAGGGAAGCCATGAGCTGTATTGTCAGATGCATGAAGCCAGGTTTCGGTAATGGCAAGCAGGTTGAAGGAATTAGTGATAAAGGTTGTGGAGGGCAGTGAGTTTGTTGCAGACAGAGCAGGCATTCCAGAGGGCATAGGAGAAGGGGAGGTTGGTATTAGGAATAAGAGGAATAGAGACCAAGTTCTGTGGGTTGTGGCTGCTGCCAGAGGGTGTTGGGAGCGCCAGGCAAAGAAAGATGATGATGGCCAAGGGTTTGGGGATATATCACCAGAGGTTAGGAGAAGCAGGAGGGTGAGCGAATTAATGTGGGAGTGTGATTTAAATGGAGGGGCGTGTCAGTATATGGATGTAGAATGAGAAAGAGTTGGTGGGAGCAGTAATAAGGAGAGGACAGAAGGTGGGGGGATATATAAAAGCTGGGTGGTGGAGAAGAGGGTTGAAGGTAAGAGAGTTTGAGGGGAGAGGACACAAATGCCAGAAGGAGTGGTAGAGAATGCATGTTATAGAGTGGAAGGAGAGCTGAATAGAGAGACGGGGTCACCTGCAGCCTGTTGGGTGTTTGCAGTGTAGTTTGCTATGTATAATCGCTTTGTGCAATCGCTGAAGTGCAGAGCATGAAGTGCGTATCACTTATAGAAAGCATCACTTCGAGAAAGCAGCCCCTGCAATGTGCTGACCCCATAAGGGTGCTCAGATTTATACTGGTAAAAGGGTGGGGGTGGAAATTTGTTAATTAATCATGAGTGATTATAAGGATGCCTAACAATCAAGTGGACCTTTCACTTAAGACAGACTAGAGATGGGCCATAAAGATAGCAGCACATAAAACTTGGGTAAGACACTACAGAGAAACAAAAACATAATAATGCACACGGGGCAACAGATGGAAGAGGCCACATACCATAGCAAAGATACATAGAGATTAAAGCAGAGTCCAGTTAAGGGTGGATGGTTGCTTCAGCTGACACATACCATAGCAAAGATACATAGAGATTAGAGCAGAGTCCAGTTAACCACTTCCCGACCAGCGCCGTAAATAGGCGGCGGTCGGGTTTGAGCGGCTCTACCGGGACATAGCCTGCACCTGCAGGCTATATCCCGGTATCATTTTTTAGAGCTGGCGGTCGGCTATCCAGGGGTAACGACCGATCCGGCTTGGGAGCTGCACGGTCGATACCCCAGGGGGCGGGACATCCCCCCCCCCTCCCGCCGCCTTATGCCGCTCTTCTCCGGCCTCCTGTCCGCCGGCTGGAAGGAGACCTGACAGAAGCCATAATCGGCTCCGATCGGGTCTCCTTCGGCAAATTCCAGAAGCGAGGTCACGACGTCACTTCCGGTTTACACGGCGGCTAACGGCGCCAATTTAAAAAAAATGACAGTATTCAGAATCGCCGTTTTTGACAATCTGAATACTGTGAAGTGCAAAGGAGGGATGGGGGGTCTTTTAGACCCCCCGGCCCTCCAAAAAGAGTACCTGTCACCATATATTACTATCACAAGGGATGTTTACATTCCTTGTGATAGCAATAAATGTGATCAGATTTTTTTTTAAAGCAACAGTGCTAAAAATAAATAAATAAAGTTAAAAAAAAAAAAAGATTTAAATCGCCACCATCCCCGCGAGCTCGCGTAGCAAAGAAAACGCATACGTAAGTTGCGCCCGCATATGAAAACGGTGTTCAAACCACACATGTGAGTTATCGCCGCGGTCGCCAGAGTGTGAGCAATAATTCTAGCAAAAGACCTTCTCTGTAACTCTAACCTGGTAACCGTTAAAATTTTTTAAAGTGTTGCCTATGGAACTTTTTAAATACCGGACTTTGTCGCCATTCCGCGAGTGCGCGCAATTTTCAACCGTGTCATGTATGGTATCTATTTACTCGGCGTAACTTCCTCTTTCACAATATGCAAAAAAATTGGGCTAACTTTACTGTTGTCTTATTTTTTAAATCAAAAAAGTAAAATTGTTCCAAAAAAATCGCGCGTGAAAGACCGCTGCGCAAATACCGTGTGACAAAAAGTATTGCAACAATCGCCATTTTATTCTCTAGGGTGTTTGAAAAAATATATATAATGTTTGGGGGTTCTAAGTAATTTTCTCCCAAAGTGGTAAGGGTGGATTATTGCTTCAATTGACACATGCCTGTGGAGGGACAGAGAATAAATGTTTACATGATGCAGAGCATGAAGTGCGTATCACTTGTAGAAAGCATCACTTCGAGAAAGTAGCCCCTGCAATGCGCTCCCCCAGCAATAAAATATTTACAAAAATGTGAGGGGTGTACTCACTTTTGTGAGATACTTTATACAGAACTGAAGTTCATTAACTGAGGCAGACCATCTTTTTTTTGTGCATAGATTACCTGTCTAAGGTAATGTGGGCAAATATAAGTAGAGGGGGTTGACGATAGATAAAGCAGAGACTGAGGGTGCAGAGTTTATCCAGGTTTGGGCAGAAGCAATAAGGAGAGAAATTGGGGCAGAAGATTGCCATATCTGACAACCATAACCTCCATGATTCTTAAAGAGAAAGCTTGGTGCTTTTTTCGCAACTGAGGAGGCACTAGCGGATTGATGCTAAATCTGTGACCTTGTAACCCTCTGTCCATTAATAACTGAAGTCAGTGGAGAGGTGTTCAGACTGAAGCTTATAGCACAATTGGGGAAGAGAGTAGCCCTACGGGATGAGGTACCCATCTGCCCTGAGAGTCACTGTTATCCAAACTTCAAGCCCAATGCTGAATGTTACATATGTATTGTATATTATATATTACACGGAGTTACATAGTCAGGTTGAAAAAAGTCCATCTAGTTCAACCAAAAAAAAAATCAAAAAAACATTTATATATATATATATATATATATATATATATATATATATATACTATCCTCCCTCCAGTGGAGGCCCGACCATTAGGGGCGCAGGGGCGCCACCCCCCTAATCCATGTGCCCGGCCCCTAATCTCCATGCAGGGCGCCGGACCCATGGATTTCAAAGTGGGTTTTTTTGTTTTTTTTAAGTACATGATTAGAGCCGGAGGGTGGGCTCAGGGCACAGAGCCCACCAACTTGTGGGACATTAGTGAATTAACTCATGTTGTAATGCGCTGTGCAAACTGTTGGCGCTATATAAATCCTGTATTATAATAATAATATGTATGTACAGTATATAGATGTTGGGAACGTCTGCCGCTCCCAGTGATGGTACACCGTGAACTGAACCCCAAACTCACCAACACACACATTACCAATGCAAAGAGTTTTATCAGGTTTCTTCAAGGGGAATGTCAGCTTAAACAATTACAGCAACAATAGGGTTAACCCAATACCTAACACAGGAAAAAGGTATATGACCCTCACTCCCTCTTATCATTAAGAAATGTCCATGAAAGGTCTTGCAAAATGCACTGGGTGAATAAGAGTTTCTAGTAATGACTGTTCACTTTTAGGATTTCTGGAGACAGAGGTAGCAGAGGAACTGGCTTGGTTAAAGCTTAATAAAGCAATGGGCCCTGATAGTGTTCATCCCAGAGTTCTAAGAAAACTTTAAGGTATAGTTGTTGGACCATTAATGGATCTTATTAATTAGTCTCTTCTAACAGAACTTCTCTATGACTTGCAGACAGCTAATATTGTACCTATCCACAAGAAGGGCAGCAAGGTAGAAGCTGTCAATTACAGGCCAGTGAGTTTAACATCAGTTGACGTCAAGTTAATAGAACCACTCCTGAAAAGAAGGATCATTGATCACTTAAAAATACACAGCTTGCTGGACCCAAAGCAGCATGGCTTTATTGAGGGCAGATCATGTCAGACTAATCTGATTGAATTTGTTGACTATATTACCAATGTTTTGGACCAGGGTGGTGCTGTGGACATAAAATATATGGTTTCAGCAGGGCATTTGATACAGTTCCATATAATGATCGATTACAAAAGTTGTACAAGCTAGGACTTAACTCTTGGGTGGTTTAGTGGGTATGTAGTTGGCTAAAGGATAGATACCAAAGTGTGTTTGTAAATGGGGTTCACGCAGAACAGAGGCTAGTCACTAGTGGTGAACCACAAGGCTCCGTGCTTGTTCCTGTTCTGTTTAATCCATATGTAATGTATGTCTTTTTGCTGATGATACAAAGGTGTGTAATATCCCTGGAGGTGTGTCTGTAACATGTAACATAATTTGGCATTGATGGAAGATTGGTCAAAGTTGTGGAAACTGCAGCTCAATGTTTCTCAGTGTAAAAATAATGCACCTAGGGAAAAAGATTTCCTTGGCCAACACTACAGAAGAAAAAGATTTGGGGGTACTTATTTCAGATGATTGCAAATGGTGTGACAAGGCAGTGGGGAAAGTGAATAGAATTCTAAGATGCCAGAGGGATAACTGGCAGGAGGAAGAAGATCCTGATTCTCCTATATACAATAGATCTTTAGCAATACCTCATTTAGAATACTGTGTTCAGTTCTGGAGACCTCACTTACAAAAAGATATTGATAAGAGAGAATGAGTCCAGAGGTGGGTAACATATTGAGAGCGACTTCAGGAACTTAATATATACAGTCTTGAGGAAAGAAGGGAAAGGGGAGATATGAGTGAAACCTTTAAATACATCAAGGGGGGGTGACTAAGGTTTAGGAGGGCAGTTTTTTCAATATGAAACCAAAATCAAAGACACAGGGAAATGACCTCAAAATAACTGGAGGAAAGTTCAAAACTAATTTTATTAAATATTATTTTACTGAAAGGGTAGTTGATTCTTGGAATAAACTTACAGCAGAGGTAGTGAGACAGTCAACCATAAATGGCTTCAAACACGCTTAGGACAAACATAGATCTATACTAAAAAAAATAAAAATGGGCAGACTCGATGGCCTACTCTCTCTTTTTCTGTTGTCACTCTTCTATGTTTTGTAAGAGCTGAATGACTTGGCTGGCAACAATGTAGTAAAACATGGTCAAAAATGACTGTAATAAACAGTATGGCCTATCTACTGTTCTTAGTGCCCACTTGCCAGTGGAGAATCCGTTATAAAATCTACCAGCAGTATGGCCCTTAAACTCTCTTTGGAGAACTGACTCTTAAAGTATTTGTAATCCACAAGGGAAGGCTCCCAAAGCATTCTGGGAAGATTCTCCTGGTGGCAGCAAAGTTTATCAACGGCCTCAAAGTGTATTAAAGGGGCCCACACTACATTCCTCAGCGCCAACCTACTCTCAGCTTTAATGCAACCGTAAGTCTCTAATAAATAGGTCTCCCCTTAAAAAAGCTGCTGTATAAAAAGTATTACATTAAACCATAAAAGCATTAGATAAACATAAATTCAATGTCAATACTTATGCAAATGACTGGCATTCAAGTGTCTACCACATAAGATATACTGTACAACACCTCGTGAATTTGTGCAACAAAAGTCCTTCAAACAGAGGAACTGTTGAAGTCGTAATGACAAAATGCGCCAGGACCTGACCATACGGAAACCGAAAGTGATGTGCGCGTTCCACTGGCAGAGAGGAGCAACCAGCCTGACCAGCTGACTAACGTGGTGGATGGTGTCTTCCCAACTGACCGGTAATTGCAGCTAAATGTGTTTTACAATGCATGGATTTCATTTATGTTTGTAATTTGTGATTTTTTTTTTATGGGGGTTTGGTGGAAATAAACGTGCTGAATGGGATTACGCTATGTGGAGCCTTTTTATTTTGTACCAAGTGAATAATCCCTGGAAAGAGCAGATCCCAAACAAACCCTATGTGACGGCAGAATGTAGATCTGATTACTAAAGGCTTACAATAACAGCTATTCTGGTGAGTTTGAACCCCTAAGGGAGCGGGACTCATGAGATGGCAACCCCTGGTGATTGGTACATTAAATATCACATCAGAAGGACTGTTGTAAGAACTTTTGTTGAACGAATTCACGAGGTGTTATACAGTATATCTCATGTGGTGGACACTTGAATGCCAGTCATTTGCATAAGTAGCAACAGGAGCGCTGCTATGTGGCATTTGACTTTACATATGAGTGAATTTATGTTTATCTAATTCTTTTGTGGTTTAAAGTTTATCAACAGCAAACAAGAGTAGCACAGATACAGTAGGCTATAATATTTTTGGGTTAGCAGTCCATTCCCTAGAGGCCAGACGAGAGGTCATGCCACACTCAAGCTTGCACCTGGATCTTCTGTCCATGTGGTTATTTTCCTCACTCTGTTACTTGACTGTAAACTGCAAGTCTTGGAAGAAGGCTTGGCAGGATGAGCCACAGACTGCAGATTTCTCCTTCCTCGTGGTTAGTTCTTAACCCTGTTCCCTTTGCGGATTTGTCTGGGTTCTGGGGAGCACTGTCCTTCCTGCTTTCGCTCACAGTACAGCCGCAGTATCACAGTTCTCTGCTTAGTGTACTCTCCCTCTTTCCTTCGTTCCTGGCTTTCTGTTCCAGCCTCAGTCTCCTCTGTACAGCCCCTCTCAGCATTATTCGGGCAGCTACCACTCCTGGCCACCCTTTTTCCTCTTCTTTCTCCCAGGTCCAGTAGGAGACTTTCCCATTCTCCTCCTCTTTTGGCAGTTAGAGTTAGAATAACTGCAGTGGGTCGGCCTCAGACGTTCCTGGCCTTTGCAGAGTAAATCCATACAAGCACAGGGAGAACCCGCAGAAAGTGTCCTGGCTTTGATTTAGACCAAGGACCCTGGTGCTGCAAGACAGAAGTGCTAACCACTGTGACATACACGCCACCTACCTTTTGTCCCTGTTGAACCCTGTTCTTATGAAACCCAGTCTCGGTCACCGAATGCTTGGCCAAATGGCAAATCTAGGCACTCATAAGATTTGTGTTCTTTCTCTTTAGCCCTTGTACTTGTTGATACCGTCTCAGCGAAGTTCTAAAATCCACCAGTTTGTATTCTAGTGGGTTTCCAACTCCCCCCACTGTCCCCACCGTCCCTTGACACTTAACACACAGTCCAGCAAAATACAACAAAACTTGTTTTCTGAAGTGTATTCCAGAACAAAAATACTGTATACGTTCGTAAACCAATTACTTGGTGTTGTTCCCCTGAAAGAGTTCATGGCTCTCTTTTCCATCTACTCCATGTACAGGTTAGCTACAGTGGGAGATACTCATGATCCCATAACACCGCTATGTTTCTGTTCGTAGAAGTTATCATTGTACTTGAAATAGGTGGTGTTGAGACAAAAGTCCAACAAGAAACATACGTGGTCTGGCTTCAGTTCTGTTTGGCAGGTTGATAGTATAGTAGCCATTCAATAAGCTGCTGACAGTCTGTCTTAAAGGGGCATCTTTTGGCTTTCTGCTGTATCTTAAGGAATCGGCACAAGCATGATGTAGCTTCCCCAGGATAGAAACTGTGGTACAAGAGTGAGGTCCCTCTTTAGAGACTTGTATTGGCATCAGTTATAGGAGTGCTCAAAACCCTACCAAGCAATGTAAGGCCACTCTTCTCTAGTAGGGTCAAGTTGGAAGCAAGTGCTTTGGCACTCAATAGGACCACCAAGTCCCTCAGAAAAAGGTGTTCTGCCTCTTCTGCCTGATATATGGTTGTTATTGGTGAAAGATTCTGTAGCTGTGATGATAAAAACTACAGGAACATGTTGGGGTGCCACAGCAAATTTAGTTGTTTGGCTAAGCCTTTCTTCTCCAGCTGAGAAAGCTCTCTGCCAGAAAGGTTCTTTATCTACAGTACTTGTCCTTATTGCTCTGGGATGTGTTGTATAGAACATAAGCTTGTGCTGTAAATACTGGGTGAGTATGTTGATTACTTTTTAAATATAGGTGCCCCATGTGATTTGTGCCAATCCATTGGTACCAAATCAATCATTAAAGAGTTTTAAAAAATTGAAACAATGGCTTAGAAATACTGATAGTCCCTGGGTTACAATCAAGATTCTGTAGGTTTGTTCTTAAGTTGAATTTGTATGTAAGTTGGATTTTGAAAATTTTGGGTTGTCGTGAAAACAAGAATTGGTGATAAAGCTTCATTGGAGACACTTTTTCCCATGATAACTCTTTTACAGGAGTAAATTTCCCTTCCTAGGGGTAGATTCCTCTGTAACATTGTCGGATGTATGCAACTTGGGGACTGCCTGTAGCTGGGCTCAAAGTGATGAGGACACAAGGGTTTTAATCATTCGTGTTTTAGAAATTTGATATGCCAAAATGAAAAGAGAAGTTGAGGTTATTTTTTTGTTTTGTTTTTTCTTTGTTTTTTTAAATCATACTTACCTAGGTGGATGCTGCATCGGTCCCCCACCAGATCTAAGGCTGACAACCGAGTGATCAAACATCGCTATCTGCTCTGCCCCCACGCTCACTGGAGCGCTGGGCTGTGAAGGGGATGGGAGCAGCTGGCTCAGGCTCTCAGTGGCTTGCCATATGGTCAGGATCTTTCCCAAGCCTGGACCGGCTGAGTGACGCCAGCCGACAGTGGGTCACTAGAGTGCAGAACAAACTGCACTCTGGTGATCTATAGGAAAAGTACAGCCAATCGAGCTTATGCAATACTTCTCCTTTAAATGGGCCAGGTATTTTCAGATTCTGCGGGTCTGCTTTTCTTCTATGTGCAGAACAGTGTATGTGAGTGCAGCATTCAGACATGACACTCTTTCTTGCATTTTAGCATGGCTGTGAACTATTAAATCCCCCTGCCTATTTGATCGTCAGATGTGATACACAGGTGAGGATCAAGCCTTTCAAAGCTAACCATGGTGGTGAAAACTGATATACAAAGCACTTGTTATCATGCACATATTTTCATCTTGTTGGAAAACATCTATTTGATTGGCCAATCATTGTCTTTTTGCATTGGGAAAAGTGAAGAAAGTAATAGTGCTAAGTCACAAGCAGTGTTAAAGAGGAAGTAAACCCTGATGGGGTTTACCTCCTCTATATTACCCTGCAAAGTAGAAGCATAATGGGCTACTATGCATCGCATAGTAGCCCATTATGTGTCACTTACCTGCAAAAGAAGCCTGCGATGTCGCCTGTGCAGGCAGCGTCCATCTAAAGCCCCTCTTCCTTCCGGGGGCCACGACTCCAGCTCTGTGACTGGCTGGAGTCGTGTGATGTCACTCCCGCTCATGCAGTAACGGCATGATCTCAGGGAAGAAACAGCACGGAGACCGCGCATGTGATAAATGACGTCGGTAATGCTAGTACACTGTATATCTCCTAAACCGTGCAGGTGTAGGAGATATGCAGGGAACATACAGGTAAGCCTTATTATAGGCTTACATGTAGGTTAAAGTGGTTGTCACGGGTTGACAACCACTTTAATTTTGCCAATTTAAAACCGACTAAAACATTTTAGTCTACTAAAATACGACTAAAACCATTGAGATGACTAAAATACAACTAAAACTAAACTGGCATTTTAGTCAAAACACTAAAATGGGACTAAAACTAAAATGGCATTTTAGTCAAAAGACTAAAACGAAATTGAAATTTGACCTCCAAAATTAACACTGTTCTGTAGTGCATGTTTATACCTCAATACCATAAATAATAACATATTCGATTTTTCACTCCAGCAGTATATAATGAGTTTGGAAATTGTAGAGAAATGCTTAAATAATGCATTACAGTTTAACTACACCCATTAGATTTTAGACGACTAAAATGTATTGGAGATTTTAGTCTTCTAAAATGTAGGACATTTTAGTCGACTAATATGTCCTGGAGATTTAGTCGACTAAATATGACTAAAACTAAAACAATTGCAGAAGACTAAAATGGGACTAAAACTAAAATGCCATTTTAGTCCTAAGACTAAAACTAAATCGAAAATTTGCTGTCAAAATTAACACTGGTCACAAGATGTATCAATGTAGACCAGTCTTGGAAAGATTAGTGCCTATATATTAGTTTAGTTTTACGCAACCCCTTTGGAGCTATCTCATTTACTCTTAGCAATGCGGCTGGAACATTATGTTCTTTGTGGTCTCTTTACCATGTGTCATAAGGCCTCAAAAGCTAGGAAGGGGGGCACTTTCAAACGTTAAAGCCTGGGAATGATAAAGTAAGCAAATTTAATGTAGTCAGGATTTTGTATTCATATGTTGCTCCAAGGCGTAGATGTGTATTTTATGTATTTTTGCTTTGCAAAGCCTACTTAGCTATGTAATCAGGTTATACAGAGCGACAATATATGTTAGGCACACTTACCCAAAATGCATTGCACACAATGATAGACCTCCATTGTATATGACAAGCTTATGTTACAAGTACTGTTTCTATAAATATATCGTACCTTGAAAATGTCAGAATGGTGCCACTACTTTTAAAAGTGGTGTTACACCCAAAAACAAAATTGTATTATATTGCAGCCTACCAATCCTTATACAACCCCAATTACAAAAAAGTTGCAAAGTGGAAAACTATTTTGTGGTCAGACGGATCAAAATTTGAAATTTTTTTGGCAATCATGTGCACCATGTCCTCCAGGCTAAAGAAGGGGTGACACCTCCTGCTTGTTACCAGCGTTCAGTTCAAAAGCCTGCACTCTGATGGTATGGGGGTCCGTTGCTACATATTGAATGGGCAGCTTGCACATCTGGAAAGGCACCATCAATGCTGAAAGATATAACTATGCTTTTACATATCCATCTGTCTTTACTCTTAGATATCCATCTGTATCTCTCCTTAGGAAGCGAGTCCATATCTTGCGAAACGCGTAGCAAGAATTAGTACAGATTACCTACTTTATTGGAAGTTTAACTCAAAAGTTGATTTACTCAATGATGGTTATTCATGTACACATATATTTGGTAATTATGTATGACAATATGGTTTTAAATGTATGTGATATCTGTTTTTGTAATAAAACTTCTTGTATATTTTATATTTTTGGCTGTGCCTCGTCAAAGTCCCATGGGTAATTTTCCTTTGTGCATGTATCATTTGGGACTGAGACATACCCATGCCCTACACATGCCAGCTCACCCTTTGAAGAAAGATATAACCAGATTTTAGAGAAATATATGTTTCCATCTAGACTACGACATTTTCAGGGAAGATCTTGCATATTTCATCAGGGCAATGCTAAACTGCATACTGCATCTATCGGGCAAGAATGGGGCAACATTCCTCTCCCAAAACTCCAGCAAATGGTCTCCTCAGTTCCCAGATGTTTACAGAGTATTGTTAAAAGAAAAGGGAATGCTATGCCATGGTAAATATGATCCTGTCCCAACTATTTTGAGATGCTCTGCTGCCAAAATTACCTTTTTTTTCTTTAAATGGTACACTTTCTCCATTTAACCTGCTTGGCGGTATTCCAGAGTGTGGCTCGGGGTGGAATTTCAGTACCTATTCTGACTCCAACTGTTGTAATAGTGACTTATCCCTTGCTGAGAC
>BLSH010559378.1:758545-776044 GCA_018402905.1 Glandirana rugosa
ACTATAGTACATTCCGGTCCGGTGAGACAGCTTCCGGAAGAGGCGTAGACACCTGTCCTCTTCCGGAAGAAAAGAACTCACAACACACGATACATAATTTTCCTCTCGAAACTAATATAACAGGGACCGAAGAGAAGGTCCGTATTTAGGGTGAACAAGACGTGGTTATTAAAACAACTCTTCACCAAAATCAGATAATCGGTCTTAAAAGCAATCATCAAAGTCTAGCTATAACTCGTTACTTTATCCAGATTTTAAACGCGTTAGATCTACTAGAAAAGGACCAAACCCTTACTGTCTTTATACACGGTAGTTTTTACACAACCTCAATAAAAATTGCTATCAGAACACTTAGCCTCCACATTTAACTCCCTGACATCTTCTGAAAATAACTCCAACACATTTTTGATGGCACATATTTCTGTCATTCCCAAACCAGGAAAAGATCATCTAGATTGCGCAAATTTTAGACCTATTTCATTGCTCAATATCGATCTGAAACTACTAACGAAAATTCTGGCTAATAGACTAAAACCACTTCTCAACAAAATTATTGGTGCAGAACAAGTGGGATTTATGCCTGGAAGAGAAGCCAGGGACAATATAATCAAAGCTCTCCTTTTAATACATAGCACACAACACTCAAGAAAAGAAGGCCTTCTCCTGTCCACAGATGCGGAGAAGGCCTTCGACAGAGTGGCCTGGCCTTACATGATATCAACTTGCACGCATATTGGCCTAAGAAAGAATATGATCAATTGGATCAAAGCTCTGTATGTAAATCCCCAAGCTAAAGTCAAAATTAACGATATCTACTCAGACCCTTTTAACATCAATAATGGGACGAGACAGGGATGCCCCTTATCACCAATACTCTTTATTATTGCACTGGAACCCCTAATCAGAACAATTAAGCTAGACACATCAATTCATGGTTTTCAGATCAACAAAACGGAAGTCAAAATTGCTGCTTATGCAGATGATTTACTCTTCTTTCTCACACAACCTCACATATCCATTCCCAACCTAAACAAAATTTTTAAGACGTTTAATTATATATCCAATTTTAAAATTAACCATAACAAATCAGAAGCTCTTAATATCTCTCTAAAACCTCAACAACTACAGTTAGCACAAGATAATTGCCCATACAAATGGGAATCTAGATCACTCCAATATCTGGGCATCAAATTAACCTCAAAACTAGACAATGTCTTTGACACAAATTTCACACCGCTTCTCAAACAAATTAAGATAGACCTTAAAAAATGGTCACAAAAACACTTTTCCTGGTTTGGGAGAATATCCATCCTAAAGATGACTATCCTACCCAGACTCTTATATTATTTCAGCGCACTTCCAATAAAAATCCCCATTGCCTTTTTTAAAACCCTTAAAACCTTACAGAAAAATTTCATATGGAGGGGTAAGAAGCCCAGATTGAACCGAACACTCTTATCACTTCCCAAGGACATGGGAGGACTGGGTGTTCCCGATTTTCAAAAATACCATCAAGCCACACACCTGACTAGAATCATTGATTGGCACTGTCATAATAATGAAAAAGAATGGACACAATTAGAATCTTATAGCAACAACACCAACTTACAATACTTACCGTGGAGAATACCCCATCCTGGAAAAATATCCAAAATGCTTTCCCCGATTACTCAAACAACACTTGACATATTCCACAACATAGCAAAAAAACTTCATCAAAATCCATCACTTAGCCCACTTTCTCCCCTACCAGTACAACAAAACTATACAGTAACCTCCACACCACAAGAAAATGAATATCTACTAGCCTGTCAATGTTTAGAGAGGGACACTATAAAACCTTTTTCTGAACTCAAGAAGAAATTAAAAGGCCCTTTATCTGGATACTGGGAATATATCCAGATACACGATATCCTCAAAAACAAAAAAAAACAAAACATTTTTCACAAGACCCCCTGACGCTTTTGAAGACATATGCCTACATAGAAAACAAACCAACAACACTATTTCACTAATCTATAACTGGCTAACCCGAATGGAAAACAACATCCCAATGAAAATTAAAAGAAAATGGGAGGAAGACTTAGCAACCTCAATTTCATATACACAATGGGAAAGGGCTTGTACTTTCACACATAAATGTTCCCTAAGCACTAAAATTCAAGAGATTTCATACAAGCTTCTCTCAAGATGGTACATTACTCCTCAAAGTGCCCACAATTGGGACAAATCGATTTCAGACAAATGCTGGAGATGTAATAAAGAAATAGGTTCACTTTTCCACATATGGTGGACTTGCCCACTAATTCAGAGTTTTTGGCAATCTGTTATCCACTGGATAAAACACATCACAAACACTTCAATTACCTTAGACGCCAAAGCATGTCTTCTTCACATAAACAATCTACCCACACACAAATACAAACACTCCCTAACAAGACATCTACTGAACTCAGCCAAAGCCCTAATACCTCTATACTGGAAAGTAACTAAGACACCACCCATCACAGAATGGTTTGAGAAAGTAAACTTTACCTACAAAATGGAGGAAATTAATGCAATGAAAAGAGAACTCAGTTCTAAATTCCACGATACATGGAACAACTGGTTCATGTTCATTCACTCAGACCTCTACTCAGAAATAAAGACCTAACACACAACATATTCTCATTACCTTGAATCATACAGATAATACAGAAAAAATTACCTACCAAATCAAACACCCACTCTCAACAACGGCCACAGAAAGGCTCAAGGGGTTGCCCATTCCTTAAAATCTATTCACTCCTTTACTTTCTAATCTCTTTCTACTTTCCTTTCTTCATTATCTATTTAAAAACTCGGATCTCTACCCGGAGGGAAAAGATACAGTTTTCGATTATCTTTCCTATATTCCTAAGTAATTCATTGCTTCAGTATGTTGATCCGAGGTTAAACACATTTAATAAGATATGCTTACAGACAATATGATATCGGTTATCAATATAAGAAAAATGTAACCACCCACAGGTATATGGCCACTAGAGATATTACACAAGAAAGTCTATATATTGGCATAACCATAACCTAAATGTAACTTTGTGAATTTAAGTTTGTATGTTACTTCTTTTCTTCAATAAACCTGATTGTGAAAAAAAAAAAAAAAAAATTGTCTGCGCAGGGGTTATATCAGAATTAAATCAGATTATTCTTACTATATCCCAGCTATAGTTCATTGATTGCCTTGCAGGCATATACCATGTCCCCAGCAAGCTTCCTAGGCTCCATTGCTCAGCTGATATCAATTATTCAAAAATCCTTTTTATATAAACTCAATCCCAACCAGGGCGTTTGTTTTTATATGTATAGGACACTGCATCAACCACTCCTTTGGAGCTATTTGTTCATATGTTATACAGTATTATCTTGTTTGCTTTTTAATTGTGTGGGGCTCCGGGAACCACCGTTCTCAGGGTGTACTATGTGCTCTCACCACATCTCCCCTTCACCTTTATAACTCCACACCCCCACACCCCTGCCACAGCAGCGCAGTTGTTTATTATCTAATACCGGACAGTTTTCATTATATTTGTGTCTCTCACCAGCCTCTCTTCTCGGTCCGGGCTCCATCAGTGCTCCTTCACGGGTTCTCAGTGTAGCCTACCTTAATCTTACTGTGAGCTCTAGCCACAGTTGAGGTGCCTGGGGGGGCGCGGTGTACTCTCACTGCACCGCACTCCCTTCCCCCGGCTTCTGGCATCTTCGCAGTCGGCTGGGTATATGCCCGTGCTAGCTGCCCGCTCCAGCCGTTCTCCTGGCTTCCCTCCTCTCCGTGCTGTCTCTCACCTGCGGTTCGGCGTTACAACACAGCCATCGCTCTCTCACCGCGGTGTCCTGGGCTCTTCCGGGATGCGGCTGGATCTGCTTTCTCCCGCCTCTCACTCGGCAGACTCTTCTATATTCCCGGCTGGCTACGAGAGGATCACAGGATCCATGGAGCGGGAGGGACAGCCTTCACACACGTCCGCTCACATCCTCTTCCGGTCACGCCCCGACCGGACACGTTCTTCAGATGGCTCTCCTATTCTTACTACCTGTCCTCATCCTGCTTAACAGAAACACAGGACGTCCATGTTCCCTACTAACAGAACTGCGATTTGCCTTGTTTACATAGGCAGACCGCTTTTCTGTCTCTCTTGGGAATGATCGGTGGGTCCCGGCAGACCCACTGATTGGCTCTCGCTGTGTCCAATCACAGTGGGAGTAGGTCGCCGACAGCATGCGTGTGCACCCCAGACCCTGACGTACAGAAACATGTACCTCTACGTGATTCTGCATACAGGAGCTGCCTCCCTGCTTAAATTTACGTGGGGCATTTGGCAAGGGAATAAGAGCCCACCTGTCACAATTTAAACTCTTGTTTTATGTCACCACTGCTTCAAAACAAACTATTGCTAAGGCATGGAAGACACCCAATCTCTGTTTTGTTGAGACAAAACACACAATAACACAATTCATGATCCATAGCAAAATTGACGCCACATTACTTGATCATATCCCCAAACACTTAAAAATATGTCAGCTGTGAGTCAATAATTATTTGCCACAAGACTTCAACCACTCATTATTGTAAACTTGATTGTATATATCTAGCTTTACCCACACTGCTGACCTGCAGTTGACTGTTGCTTGATCATTGTATCTACCATATCCCCTAGTCCTCCCCTCCTTCTTTCTCTTCACTTTTCCTTTGCTGTCTATATATTTAAACTGTGTAAACTGGATAAGCTGCTTCTTACTCCTCCCATTTCAGAGAATTTAAAGTGTTTGTTACCCTAAAGCATGTTATACAGCACAGTGCTTGTGCTGTGTAATTTGACCCCCTGTATCACCTGAAATACCTGGCTAATCCTTCCTGGTTCTGCCCTCCCCTATGTAAACTTACCACGGCTTATCATGGCTGCTGAGCCCTGACACTGTGGTCAGTTTACGTGCCTCCATCATCCACAGCTCTCCTGTCCTCCTCTCCCCCCTCCCTCCCTGCCTGTCAGCTCTCTGTGTGTGTGTGTGTGTGTGTGTGCGTGCGCAAGCGTGAGCTGCCCCTCCTCTCCTGCTGCTATGAGCTGCCCCTCCCCTCCTGCCGCTATTAGTATTCATTTAAACATTTTAATACCATTTTTGCTGATATCTTCAGGCCGGTCACGTGACTCCCGACTGCTCTCCGCCCCCCATGTAAGGGTTACAGTGGGAGGAGCCGATCGGCCAGCACAGCGGTCACGTGACCTCCCGGCTGACATCAGCGGGAGATCTCGGCTCCTCCTGCTGTAGCCCTGGATCGGAGTAGAAGAGCGAAAGGGAGTCACGTGACTTCACTTAAACTTTTCTAATATAATCTATGTTCTGGTTACATAGCAGCATTTGTAAACCTTACAAATAGTATGATGTATCCAGTTTTTTATTTTCCTTAAAAATATTGAACAAGAAATATGTGCTATGTTTTCTATTTCTATTGTGAATAAAATATGGGTTTATGAGATTTGCTAATTATTGCATTCTGTTTTTATGTAGATTTTACACAGTATCCCAACTTTTATAGAATTGGGGCTGTAAATTTTATACAGCGTCCCAATTTTTTTGGAATTGGGATAAAATGTGGTGGCATCATTAATTCTATATTTTTAGGCTTTTTTTCCTTTATTTTCCTGCGGTGATCCAGCCAGTAAGTTTATTTTTCAACTTTCTTTACCAGACTAAGCTCTTCAGCAAAAGTGGCAAGTTAAAGGGGTTAGAAAAACAATTTAGCACTGACGGGTGCTTACAATGGTCAGCTTTTATTTATTTATATAACAGATTTATCCAAAAAGGAAAAAAATGCTTAAATAGTGTTTGGCTGAAGTTGAGCTTTACTTTATTTGTCAAATCCATCTATATCTGCTAGTGCATCTGACACTACACTCTCCACAGACTGACAGTGCTGCTATCCAAAAGTGTCTCCATTGCTCCTTCATGTGGAGACATCCTTGCACAGGACGTGTGTTACTTGGCCAGATCACCAGGTGATAAAAAGTCCAATCATAGGGGAAAAAAGCCTAAAAAACAAAATGAATGCAGCAACCACTTTTAAGATTGGTAAGCTGCAATACATTAACAATTTTGGGGGATTTTAATACAGCTTTACCAGAACAAAATTCACAAACGTTTTTCACTTTGTATTTCGTTAGTGCATCGCTAAGACTTCTGATACCGACACATTTTTTTTTACATTTGTTGTTAGTTTAAAATTACTTAAAGCGGAGTTCCACCCAGTTAAAAGTCAGCAGCTACAAAAAGTGTAGCTGCTGACTTTTAACAATCGGACACTCACCTGTCCCAGGCTCCAGCGATGTGCCCGCCCGAAGGCTCACTCTTCTCCCCCTCCCCTCGGCGGCGCCGGCATCACAAGTGTGGGTATCCGGCTTTGGCCTCAAAGCCGAGTCGCGCTGTGAATGGCCAGTGTATCTTCTGGGACCTGTGACGTGTCCCAGAAGATCGCCGGCTGAGAGGGAGGAAGGTGAACTTCCTTTCCGGTTCCGTGGCGCCAGAGGAGGAAGTGGGACAGGAGACCCCCTGAAAATAGGGTCTCCGCCTCCCCCCCCCAAAAAAAACATGACATGCCAATTGTGACATGTCAGGGGGTCACCTTCCCTTAAAGCAGAAGTTCCACTTTTGGGTGGAGCTCTGCTTTAAAGACAAAAAAAAAAAAATACTGTTTTGAAAGCTAATTTCTAAATGTAAGAGTCATAGCTTAGTGAAGGTGGTAAAAATTCAATTTGCAAAGAATACCCATCATATGCAAGGAAAATTTAAACAATACATGATTTTTTCTTGCCCATCATTGAATAATTGATGTCTACACAGATTCATCTCATTCACTAAGCTCAGTAAAAATGCCTTTGCAAAGTGAAAATTCAGCCTATACCTCTTTAGTAAATCAACTCCTGTATATTGTGAATGCAAAACGTAATCTGGCTATGCAAAGGGTTAACGGTCTATGGTTTGGATACAAAGGCAATATGAATAGGACTGCTATTGGCTAGAACCTGGATGCCATGGCCATTGTTGGAGGTTTGATACACTGTGGTGGGCTTTACAGTAATGTAATATCAGTGTCAAAAGAAAGAGGGGAAAGTAGGATGCTGTAGAGTAGACCTTCCATGTTGTTAGTAGGAAGGGTTAACACAGAGAACAACTGTCTGGAGGAAAATTGTTTGGACCTGTGCAAATTCTGCCAAAAACAAACAAACAATTTTTTGTCCTATTTATTGTCCTTGATACATTTAGGTCCCATGCACACTTGTCATGTAGCCCCGGTGCATAAGGCTCCAGTACTTAGGTGTAGGTAGAGGGCACAGATATACCATTCAGCCTTGCTGCCAGCAGTCTGTCAAACTCTGAGAGGCTGACAGCTGCTATGGATTGACAGGGCTGGCCTCTTCACCTAGCAATACTAATGTTTAGGGCAATATGCACACAGTGATGAATGCCTATGCGTTGGGCACATACTGCCCTAAATTTTAGTACTGCTAGGTGCACCATCCAGCTGTCAGCCTCTCGTTGAGTTTGGCAGGCTGCCGGTGGAGGGGCTGAGCAGTGCACCTGTGCCCTCTGCCTGCGCCTAAACACTGGAGACTCATTCCTCATCCACAGTGTGCATGGGGCCTTAAAATGAAAATAAAAAGAGAAAGTGACTCTTTCAATATAAAAGAAACGTGTGAGCAGGAGCCACAGTCGGCTCAAAATGATATGCTCCGTGGGCAATATGATGGCCATTCACATCCTTCCTTTCTAGAAATTTAAAAAATACAATGTTATGAACAAAAATATTTGAAATATGGTTTCTACTTTTTATGATAGAGATGCAAACAAAATTTCACTCTGCTTAATATGAGAAAAAAAAGTATTAATAACTAGATTAACACCCTTTGAGTACAAAAGAAAAAAGATAATTCAGGTCTTAAACACATAGCCAGTGAAGGAGAAGGCTACACAATTGCTGAATATGTAGCAGAGCCTTCCTATTGATCCATCTTACACTGTTTGGGTCCAATGAAGCAGCAAAAATGAAAGAGGCGCTACTTTCTACATTGTAAAATGAAGATTTTTGCTTTGTGCAGTGGACACTAAGGTGTACGTAGAGATCAAACATGGATGCTTTATGCCCAGCAGACCCAACATAAAAAGTTATGGGTTATTAAACTTTTGAGAACTTTAAAGAATTGAAACCCACATATTTGTCTCAGAGACCAAATGAGAACATTATACCTAGCCTGTGCAATTTACGATGTACAGTAGACCCATAGACTGGTGTCCAGTGAGAAAACACACAGGGTCTAAACAATCCCTCGCTATGAAGGTATACAAATTAAAAACATTTGTCTTGTATTGTTAAAATGTTATGTGTATTCTGAATTAAAGCTGAACTCCAGGCACAAAAACTTTCATTCAGATATATTCCTCAATAGCCTCAAAGGATATAAATCCACTTTGTGTGTACCAAATGCCTTTGAAAAGCCAGATATTATATTGTAAAAATAACAGTGGCCTCATCACTGTACTGCACGTAGCCTGTGCAGAGAGCAGACATATGGTAGAAACTCAGGAGGAGAGCTCCACTCACTATAAGCTGCCTGCAGAAAACTACAGGAGGGGGCAGCTACAGGGCCAGTCATCTTATACAAGGAGAGAGATCACCAGTGACTATTTTATTACAGGAAGCTCCTACACAGAGGCAAAGTTTCATGCTGGAATACTGCACAGATCTGTAAGAAATAAACAAAGAGCATCAAGGCTCTAGAAATAGTCATGACTCTTGTATTTATGGGTGGAAAATTATTCCCTGCATCACCAGAGTAAACCAAAAGTTGTGGTTCTCTTGTCTGGGGTGAACTTTTCTGTCTGTCCCCTTGCAGATAGATGAGGGCTAACAATACACCCTTTATGATGAATCTGGATCAGCCATCAGATCACTCAATGGATCTACTTCATCCGGTGGCCGCAAACTACATATTGGAAGGGTACAGGCAAATTTGTCCTTTGTTCTGCCATCATCTTTAGACATTTATCCTTGTCCTCTGGATGTACTCAATCTATCCAAAACCAAGCTCATCATTTTTCCACCCTCACTTGCGTCTTCCCCTGATTTCTCCGTCCAATCATTGTCCAAATCTTGCCGCCTCAACCTCCACAACATTTCCAAAATATGCCCCTTCCTAACCAATGACACCACAAAGCTCCTAGTTTACTCCCTGGTAATCTTCCACATTGACTACTGCAATTCTCTCCTCATTGGCTTACCTTTAAGTAGGCTATCCCCCCCCTTCAGTCCATCATGAATGCTGCTGCCAGGCTCATCCACCTTACCAACTGTTCAGTGTCTACTATTCCTCTCTGTCAATCCATCCACTGGCTTCCGCTCACCCAGTGATCTCAATTCAAGATACTAACAGCAACTTACAAAAGCCATCCACAGCTTGGCCTCTAGCTACATCACTAACCTAGTCTCAAAATACCAACCTAATCGTTCTATTCCTTCCTCCCAAGACCTCCTGCTCTTTAGCTCCTTTGTCACTTTCTCTCTTGCTCATATCTAGGTTTTTTCCAGAGCCTCTCCTATCCTGTGGAACTCCCTAGCCATTCTGTCTGGCTATCTCCTACTCAGTTTGCTTTTAGATGATCCATGAAAACCCTCCTCTTCACAGAAGCCTATTTTGCCCCTACGTAACAACTATACTTTTATTCTCTCTGTCAGTTCAACCCTGAGCAGCTATTACCTTTTCTATCACTTAACCCTCCCTCCTGGATTGTAAACTCTTATGAGCAGGGCCCTCTAATTCCTCCTGTATTGAATTGTATTTGTAACTGTATTGTCTGCCCTTGTGTTGCAAAGTGCTGCACACACTGTTGGCTCTATATAATCCCTGTATATTAATAATCCTATTTACATCCCTGAGGTGTTTGAGGCCTTTCCAATATGACCTGGAGCTTGTTCTGTTGCATGGACACCAGGACCCCCTCCCTCTGACTATTTTGTTATACATACTTCTACTCTATCTGTCTCTGAAGGGCTGTTAGCATAACCCCTAAGTTCTGGGTTAAGCACCCTAACTTGTAACCTGTAAGAACTGAGTGCTGTCAGCTGCAGTTGCTGAGGAAGTAGACTCAGATTGGGAAGGATTTGCTCCATTACCTTGTAGTTTTTACCAGTCGCACAGTACCGAATCAGCAATGACAGAATTTGAAACTGTGGTAACAAAGGAAGAAGCCACATGTAACTTTATCCCAAAGGGGTTACAGACACACACGATTGTGCACAATGCTGTAAAATAATTCTTTCCTCTCTAAGGTTCAGTACATTTAGTGTGCAACCCATTTACAACCTGATGCATACATTCAGCCACCTTGAGAGACATCAGAGAGGCACACACTTCTCTTATGCCTATCTTAAGATCTATCAGAAACCCTTGTCTGCTCATCCTATGTACCATCAGGGTCTGGAAAGGGAAATTGCTTCTTTTTCCCCTACCCACCTCCAACACTCTGACATTGCAGAAACATTAACATTCTGGGTTTTAGATACACACTAGAAATATCCTCTGATCCTGTACAGTACAGTCCAACTGTAATTGTAACCTAGGTTATCCACATGGTCTCTTACTGTATCAACAACAAACAAAACTGCAGTGGATGCACTTGTCGTATTACATGGTGGGCTAGGCCACCTCCTCTCTGGACAGTGGCTTGCAAAATACCCAACTTGATTTCAGACAAAACAGTTCCAGACATCCACAGGTCCAGTTTTGGCTCCTAGAGATCCCATTGCAGATGGGTCTGATCAATCAATCCTGTACTGGAGTCTAGCCATCTTCAGTTTGTGCTCTCTCTCCCTCTGATGTTGCTGGCACTCTGTTTCCCTCTTTCTTTCAGTTTGTTGTAAATGAAAAATGAGCTAAAGGTGCCAGTAAGGGACATCAGTAACCAAAGGCACCACCTGTTTCCAGAGATAAACCCCATGTGCATGGTATTGACCCCTCTAAGCTTGCAGTAGCTGATCGAGAAGATTGCCATTCCTTAGTATTTGTCAAAAAAAGATTGAAAAGAAAAATGGGGAACAACTGTCCTCAAGTGTATCTCTTTTAAAAAAAATGACCTGAGTGTTTTTGATGACTGGTTATTTCAGCCTTTAGTGAAAGGTTTAATTGCTTAAAGACTAACTCCAGCTTTTAAAGCATGTGACCTTCATATTTAGAGTGTAACATGGTGCCAAGCTGGCACACAGGCTTTTGCAAACCATACACTAGCATTTACAGGTTAGCAAAATAAGGCAGTAACCGTTATAGAAATAGTGCAAACACCCATTCACAATCTCTTTAGATTTCCTTAGAGTAAGCAAAAACTAGTTTATTACAGTATCTCACAAAAGTGAGTATACCCCTCACATTTTTGTAAATATTTTATTATCTTTTCATGTGACAACACTGAAGAAATTACAATTTGCTGCAATGTAAGTAGTGAGTATACAGCTTGTATAACAGTGTAAATGTGTTGTCCTCTATAACTAACTCAACACACAGCCATTCATTTCTAAACCGCTGGCAACAAAAGTGAGTACACCCCTAAGTTAAAATGTCCAAATTGGGCCCAAAGTGTCAATATTTTGTGTGGCTACCATTATTTTCCTGCACTGCCTTAACCCTCTTGGGCATGGAGTTCACCAGAGCTTCACAGGTTGCCACTGGAGTCCTCTTCCACTCCTCCATGATGACATCACAGAGCTGGTGGATGTTAGAGACCTTGCGCTCCTCTGCCTCCCATTTGAGGATGCCCCACAGATGCTCAATAGGGTTTAGGTCTGGAGACATGCTTGGCCAGTCCATCACCTTTACCCTCAGCTTCTTTAGCAAGGCAGTGGTTGTCTTGGAGGTGTGTTTGGGGTCGTTATCATGTTGGAATACTGCCCTGCGGCCCAGTCTCTGAAGAGAAGGGATCATGCTCTGCTTCAGTATGTCACAGTACATGTTGGCATTCATGGTTCTCTCAATGAACTGTAACTCCCCAGTGCCGGCAGCACTCATGCAGCCCCAGACCATGATGCTCCCACCACCATGCTTGACCGTAGGCAAGACACACTTGTCTTTGTACTCCTCACCTGGTTGCCGCCACACGCTTGATACCATCTGAACCAAATAAGTTTATCTTGGTCTCATCAGACCACAGGACATGGTTCCAGTAATCTATGTCCTTAGTCTACTTGTTTTCAGCAAACTGTTTGCGGGCTTACTTGTGGATCATCTTTACAAGAGGCCTCCCTCTGGGACAACAGCCACGCAGACCAATTTGATGCAGTGTGCGGCATATGGTCTGAGCACTGACAGGCTGACCCCCCACCCCTTCAAACTCTGCAGCAATGCTGGCAGCACTCATACATCTATTTCCCAAAGACTACCTCTGGATATGATGCGGAGCACGTGCACTCAACTTCTTTGGTCGACCTGTCCTGTTAAACCGCTGTATTGTCTTGGCCACTGTGCTGCAGCTCAGTTTCAGGGTCTTGGCAATCTTCTTATAGCTTAGGCCATCTTTATGTAGAGCAACAATTTTTTTTTCAGATCCTCAAAGAGTTATTTGCCATGAGGTGCCATGATGAATTTGCAGTTACCAGTATGAGAGAGTGAGAGCGATAACACCAAATTTAACACACCTGAGACCTTCTAACACTAACGAGTCACATGACACCGGGGATGGAAAATGGCTAACTGGGCCCAATTTGTATATTTTTACTTAGGGGTGTACTCACTTTTGTTGCCAGCAGTTTAGACATTAATGGCTGTGTATTGTGTTATTTTGAGGGGACAGTAAATTTACACTGTTATACAAGCTGTACACTCACTACTTTACATTGTAGCAAAGTGTCATTTCTTTAGTGTTGTCACATGAAAGGATAGAATAAAATATTTACAAAAATATGAGGGGTGTACTCACTTTTGTGAGATACTGTATATATTTAATATCCTTAGGTGCGCAATGCATAGAAAGTTTCACAAATATTACAAAAATAGAAATTATAAAGTAAGACACATAAGCAAACTGTATTGAAAATAAAACATTATGAATTCTAAATCCGAAAGTATGAGTAATGGTTTCACTGTGTTTCACTGCACACATCAGCAACTGTGTGATCAGTGCAACTTGCTGTTGTCAACGGACCATAAATAGCGAAGTGGCATGGGGTGAACCAGGTTCACTTCTAATTCTGTCAGTCTTGCCAAAGTAGAACGAGCATTGCATTGAATTAATTGAGTGAGTCTGGCTGCCTGTTAATATCTTTGAAATAAGAAAAGGCCAGATTCTTCCTGGGTTTAGACCTTGCCAAGTATGACCTCTTTATGCCAAAGTCCGTGATGTGTGAGGCTGTCCAGCTTTCTGAAAGCAACAGGTATAGGAAGAAAGTTGAATGTCATGAGTTAATGGCAGTCATGTCCAACCAGAATGTTTCTTTTTCCTTTTTGCTTTAGAGTATGGGATGGCTAAAACTTCCATCAGCTTTTTATTGCCGTTTGTGCTCCTGTATCAGATTTTCCTTCAGCTTTTGTTTGGTGGAACTGTTGTCACCAGAGCAATCAGTAAAGGAAAATTTCCCAAGGGCTCCTTTACACTTTTAGCAGGCTCTGAAAAGCAGTTCACGGTGGATCACTTTTGAAGCAGTGATACAGGTGTGGCTGGCAGACATTCAAAAGGCAATAGCGTAAAGTGGAAGTCCACCTTAACATTTAAATTCTCACCCTGCAATCATTAATGTGAGCTAAGTTCAGCCTTATGCCTCAAAATGCAAAAATCCCAGTTTTCTGCGTTTATTTTGCAGTACCCAGTGCCATCACATGATTTCAATTCTACTTCTTTTTGAGTGTAAAAGCAGCCAGTGGGTGTGGTTACTGAAAGCTAATGACATCACTTCCAGGGAGGGACACTGTTCCTGTGTATGCAGCGGGAGTCTACAGGATGGGAGGAGCTGATCTGAGGTCCCTGCCCAGTGTTCTCTCATTAGTAAGGATGCTTTGTACATCCTAATTCATGAGAAAATGAAATGTATATAATAAAATAATTTTAAAAAGTCCCATCCACACAGGTCCCAGGGGAGACCCATCCACACAGGACACAGGGGGCCCATCCACACAGGACATGGGGGGACATGTACTGTATACATATACAGTATAGCTGTGCTGGGCTTTGAATGAAGACTACCATAGGAGAAGTGATTTGGACACAGGGGGGAACGGTCAGTGTAGCAGGAAGTGCTCTGGGGTCTCATCTCACAGTCCACAATCATCACTATACACTAATAGTACAGGTAACCACAATAAGGCTCCTTTTACACTAGTATGACTTGTCATGCGACTTTGGACACATAGTCGAATGACAAGTCACAGCCCATTGATTTCAATGGCACCCATTCTTATCTATGCAACTTTGAAAATCAGCGACTTTGAAAAGGTACCTGCAACTACTTTGATGTGACTTTTGATGCAACTGTAGCTGATGCCCCACTCTGTCTCCTGCAACCTCTCCAAGCTGGCTGTCACGAGTACACTGTGCTTTTCACAGTGGGAGAGCTGCCTGTCAGTTTCTGCAAGGCTTCCCCCCTCCCATTTCTCTTCACTGACTGCATGTTAACACAGGCATCCGCCCACTCTGCTCTTTCCCCTGTGTCCCTGTTGGCAGGAGGAGGAGAGCCAATTATAGAAGCCGGAATGGGAGCCAATCAGAAGGACTTTAGCAGCAGATGCAAAGGATGCTGGCAGATGTAGTCCCTATCAAAAACGGCCCCATGACTTCCTGTGGAGATGGAACTACAGGAGCCAGCCTGCTCTGGGTGCAAATGAACTAGATACTCCCATCTTGTTGATCTGAGGAGATTTTCTGACTCCACAAGGAAGAGATCAGACCTAGGGGAGAGGCACTACCTCCCAGGTCATTTCACTGTGCGACTTTGGGAATCTGCTGCCAGTCGGGACAACCAGCCTGAAAGAGGGGGATCCAGGCACATCTGCACCGACGGTGAAGTGTTCCAGTGTGAGGGAACCAGTCGGGTCGCCAGGAGAGCCTGCCTGTATCCAGAATGTTTGTTTGGGCCTTGACCACAGGATTGGGTGAGAGGGCTTTTTCCCATTTGCAGGAAACAAGGGGTAGGGAACAGATAGAGTTGTATGGACACTGAATACAGACATCACTGCTGTTAGTCCCCTTGCTGACACTTGTAGTGCCGCATGACACAAGGCCGTTCAGATACAGAGACACTGTATACAGACACCATTGTCCTTTCACCCTGCTGAAGAACATCCTGCATTCTTCACTTGATAATCCGAGGCAGTTGTGCTGTTTGGCCCTGCTATTCAGGGGTTTAAGTGCACCAACGAGAGTGGCTAGCTGAAGGTACAAAGCCGCATCTTTCTTCAAAGGGACTGAAGCTACTAATGCCATATGGGCCCGCACACACGTACATAGGGCTCTGTATATGCAGTGGGAGCGTGGGACAGTTTATCTGGGAAGCTAAGCCATTAAATATTGATTTGAATACAATGTTTGTCGTTGGGTCTGTGGTGTAAGGAGACCGAAGAGAGAGGTCTGACATAAAGAGGGTCAGTCTTCTGCTCTCCTCCTGCCTGGACTGATAGAGCCAAATTTGAGTAGAGGTAATCAATCCAATATAAAGTGTCATATTGTGATTTATTTACCATTTAAGTGCGCCTCTGCTCTTGGGGACATTCTCAGGTTTGGAATCCCCTGAAAGCAGCCTGAATACAGTATAAGGCTCTGTTTCCACTACTGCGAGTTGTGCGACTTGACACGTGAAGTCGCATGACAAGTCAAAATCCATGTATTTCAATTGTCCCTGTTTTAATTGATGAGACTCCAAAAAAGGTTCTTGCACTACTTTGTTCCGACTTTTGATGCAACTTTGATCCACAGAGTGTAAAGTTGGATCAAAGCTGCACTCTAAATCGCCCGACTTTGGGGGTTGCAATAGTGGAAACCTAGCCTTAAGCTATATTGCTCTTGATCTCAGTTATTGCTCCCAGTTGCATTACTTGAATATATATATATATATATATATAGACTGTTACTGACTGTTATCCTTTTCCACAGAAATATTGCAGTAAAGATAATTTCTGTGTTTTATCATAACATGTTTGTTTATCATTGGTCCTTGCACTTACACTATTGCCATGTGTGCCAGAGGGGGCTGAGACTGTTATTGGGGTTGAGAGGCAGAGTAACAGACTTAACAAACTTAAGCGGCTCCTGCGGGGGGTGGCGCTACGTGACTTTGATCCATAGAGTGTAAAGTTATATCAAAGCTGCACTCAAGTTGTACTCTAAATTGTGCAACTTTGGGGTCACAATAGTGGAAGCGTAAACTAAGGCTCTGTATCCACTAGTATGACTTGTCATGCGACTTTGAACACATAAAGTCGCTTGACAAGTCACAGACCATTGATTTTAATGGCACCCGTTCCCATCTCTGTGACTTTGAAAATCAGCGACTTTAAAAAGGTACCTGCACTACCTTGATGTGACTTTGATCCAGAGAGTGTAAAGTTGGATCAAAGCTGCACTCAGTTTCTCTAAACCGCCTAACTTTGGTGTCGCAATAGTGGAAACGTGACTTGTCATAAAGTCGCATGACAAGTCGCTGCCCATTGATTTCAATGGTACCCGTTCCCGTCTATGCGACTTTGAAAAGGTGCCTGTACTACTTTGATGAAACTTTGATCCAGAGTGTAAAGTTGGATCAAAGCTGCAATCTAGCCTTAGGCTATGTTTCCACTAGTGCGACTCCAAAGCTGTGTGATTTAGAGTGCGACTTTGAGTGCACCTTTGATCCAACTTTACACTCTGGATCAAAGTCGCATTAAAGTAGTGCAGGCACCTTTTCAAAGTCACTACTGATTTTCAAAGTCGAATAGATGGGAATGTTTGCCATTGAAATCAGCGGGCTGTGACTCGTCATGAGACTTTGTGTCCAAAGCCGCATGACAAGTTGCACAAGTGGAAACGGAGCCTTAAACTCATTACTCCCATGTAGTGAGCAATAGAAATCGATCTGTATCCTTCCAAACTTTCAGAAATGTTCCTTTGTACCTCATTTCTTTCATATTTCTTCCCACAGCAACTGGGCGTGTGCCACACTGTGCACACAATGCCCATCACAGTGCCATGCGGAAACAACCATGTGGTTCTAAACTGTAGAAAATCTGCAGCTTGCTGCATTATAATCTATGTTACAGTTTTTAGCAAACAGTGTGTGTGTGTGTGTGTGTGCTTTTAGAACCATGAAGAGTAAGCATAACATACTTCCAAAGTCTACCCCCCCCTCTTTCAGGAAAAGCTGCCAGCTAAAACGATGCTATGAAGACAGGAGGGATCATTTTCTGTGAAGGACAGGAGGGGTGGGGCTGGGCGGGGATGGGCAAGTCTAGGCATGCC
>BLSH010559378.1:827013-837098 GCA_018402905.1 Glandirana rugosa
ACGGGTATGATTTGTATGATTTAATTGGGTTGAGTCACACTTACAATTTCTAGTACATTATACAGATTTACTGACCGGAACTGTCTATGTTGATTTCTATATTAATTTTACCGAAATTACTTATTCCGTCCCCTCTGAATCCGACGACACGTCAAGTATGTCTCTACACTCGTATAGAAATCACTATATTTGGAGTTCTATAGACACGTGAACCGATTGAAGTGTCGTATAAAGAGACGGGAACGAGACGGGGGGAAGACTTTCAGTGAACCACAGACGAGAGTAAATATTCTTAATGGACCGTCCTTATTCCGACGGTGTCCAACAAGATCTGCTAACGAAAGACGGAGTCTTTTCCTTACTGGACGATTTATACTGGCCGCACACTGGCGACGGAAGGTCGACTGGGACCCAGGCGAATTGAGTTATCGTGGAGCACGTCATATTTAGCAGGTCATTCCTTTTCTGAGGCAGAAAGCAATCGTCTAGAACAACCTGTGGCAGCCTTATTCCTGCCAGGTAATTCTTATAAATGAGAGCAGACACCAAGTGACTTTCAGAAGGGGGGCAGAGCAAGGGCAGAGAAATATGCTGTGAAGTTAGCCAAGTGCACAGATATCTTGAGGTTTATATCACTAAAGATATGCTCACATCTCTGTATGAACTGCACAGCAGCCTAAGTCTCCCCTGCCTTATTCATTAAAGCCATTTTAATTATATCTTTAGTTGTATCTGTCAAGGCCAGTCATTTAGACATATTACATGATCTTTAACATTCACACTGAGTTGGGTTAATTTAGTATGTTTAGTATGGGCATGCTGTGTTAAGACGGCCTATTTATTTTGCTTTGCTAGATGCACCCAGCAAATCTCAGTGCACAGTATATGTAAGTGTGTTGCCAACTATGGTAAGGGTTCATGTTGCATGTTGGGTTAGAAGCAACAGAACCATCATAGGAACCACATCCCAGACTACTAGAATTGTACCAACATCAGAAAAAGGAAGGGATTTTACCAGTTACAGGCATTTTTTATAACTAGAGAACATTTCTTGGTGCTTTTCTGTGCCCTGGGAACCGCACATGCCGAATACAGACCGCCATGCAAGTGAATAGCTGTAAACGCTGATGCTTCGTGGAGGTTTTGCATTTGGAAAATTTGTCAGATGCACATGCCTGGGTAAATGGTGATGCAAATGCCAACGCATTGACATTTATAAGAGTAGGGCTGCATACAGTTTTTCACAGAGGCGTAACTAGAACCTTCAGGGCCCCAGTGCAAGAAATTATGAAGGACCCACTGGCCAGGGCCCTTCCCACTGATCCTGGGGCCCTTTACTCCTATTGCAGGTCCCTTTATTATGGTACCGCAGCGGGGCCCTTTCACATGTTCTGCAGCGGGCCCCCTTTCTGCCATCTTCGGACCTTCCCATGGTGGTGAAATGCCAGGGCCCGGTCACAATTGCAACCTTTGCAATCCTGATAGTTCCCTCAATGGTGTCAGTCGTTTTTAATTTTTACCATTTCATTTTATTTCTTTTACAATTTTATTTTTACAATTTTGTAGGAGCTCTGTTGGGGGGCTTTGATGAGATATCAGGGGTCTAAACAAACCTCAGCTCTCAATTTCCATCTGTGTAGCCTCAGCTGCACAGAATGAATGGACAGGAATAGCTGTGCACCAAGCCTCCCCTTCATTCAGAAACGGAAGTATAGTAAAAACAGTTTACTATGCTTCAGTTATGAGTGAACCAATTGGTACCAATCACTGACACTGTTCATCCAGAAAAGGAAGGAGCCGGTAAATTACAAATTTACCGACCCGTTCCCACCTCTCCATCATGACACATCTTCTACAGTAGCTGGCTGGAGAGAGGAGGGGGGAAGACAGCAGCTCTGTGGGGGGAGGGGACCAGGGAAGCACACAGGGACCCTGGGAACAGCAGAAGACAAGTAAGCTGGATAAAAGAAAATGGAGAAGATTGGGTCCTCTAAATGCCACCCCTGCCATCCCTCCTATCCAGGTGTAGAAGGGATGCACACGGGCCCCCTGGACCATGGGGCCCGGTTGCAATTGCAACCCCTATCATTACGCCCCTGGTTTTCCACTTGTATGGAAGGCTTTTGGCATGACGTGGGGCTTGCTGGGTGTGAGAAAGAACCAGGAAATTTACGCTAGGCATAGAAAAAACCTGTAAATCTCCATGTGCATGAGTGCTGATATTACAACAGGCTGTCATTTAAAATCAACAGCAATGCACAGCGGATCATGATTTAACATGCAATGTAGTAACAGATTTTTACTGAGTTGCCACAAAACAAAGAAGTGAATGGGCTGGATTTGCACTTTTGCTGTATGTTTAGACATCCCTGTTAATGTACATTGGCAGAGATTTACTAAAACTGCTGCACACAGAATCTGATACAACCGTGCATAGTAACCAATCAGCTTCTAGGTTTTATTGTAAAAGCTTAATTGAACAAGCTGAAGTTAGAAGCTGATTGGTTACTATGCACAGCTGCACCAGATTCCATGTGCACCAGTTTTAGTAAATCTCCCCCATTGTGTAAAGTCAGGCCATTTTTTCTTTTTAATAGGCTACCAAAGGCTCCATTCACACCAACATGTACACAGCTGCAAATCCAAGTGGCATGACTATTCGTGAATGTTCAACCAGCCATCGCTTGCCTGTAGTGATTGTGGCTGAACCCATTTTGCGAATGGCGGCTAACGCGTGAAAAAGGCGCATACATTTACCTTTTGATTTGATTTGATTTGATTGTATTCCATGTAATTAAACCAATTTAGTAATTAATTTATTTCCCAATTTAGTCTCCCCAAGTGACATGTATGCCTCCTACACTGCTGGTGCAGTTATGTTAGCATTAGTGGTGTACCGAATGGAAACTTCGGTACCGAAAATGAAGGATGTACTTGGCCGGAAACCGAAAATGACAGTTTTTAAAAAAATATTTATATTTTATATATAATTGTATTATATTCACATTTTTAACCCCTTCAGCCCCGGAAGGATTTACCCCCTTCCTGACCAGAGCACTTTTTGGGATTTGGCACTGCGTCGCTGCTTTAACTGACAAATTGCGCGGTCACGCAACATTGCACATTAACAAAAATGTCCTCTTTTTCCCCACAAATAGAGCTTTCTTTTGGTGGTATTTGATCACCTCTGCGGTTTTTATTTTTTGCGCTATAAACAAAAAAAGACAGACAATTTTGAAAAAAATATATTTTTTAAAAATGTTTTCTATAATAAATAAAATGTCCAAAAAAAATGATAAAAAAATGAATTTATTCATCACTTTAGGCTGATATATATTCTACATATTTACATATTTGTGGTAAAAAAAATTGCAAAATTGCCATGTTTACAAACCATGAGAATTCATTTATGGCGTTTTTACTATTGTTTTTTTTTTACTAGCGGCAATCTGCGATTTTTAACGAGGCTGTGACACTCCGGCGGACATATCGGACATTTTTGACACTCTTTTGGGACCACTGACCTGTATACAGAGATCAGAGCTAAAAATAGCCACTGATTACTGTATAAATGTCACCGGCAGGGAAGGGGTTAACATGCAGGGGACAATATAAGGGTTGACTATGTTCTCTATGTGTGTTCTAACTGTATGGGGGCTGGGCTGGCAGGGGCATTACAGATCTAACTGATCCCAATCACAGGGATCAGTAGATCTCTGTCATGCCGCCTGTCAGAACGGGGAACCGCCGTGTTTACATCGGCAGTTCCTCGTTCTTCCTCTCTAACAGGCGATCGCGGGTCCACATCGAGTCCACCCGACCCGTGGCCACACTCGGGGGGTGCACGGCGGGGTGCGCCCGCCTGCTACTCACTTGGCGTGAATCGCCGTTTATAAAACGGCGATTCGCGATATCGTGCAATTTTGCCGTGCTAAAAAGATGTGAGGCGGTTGGCAAGTGGTTAATTAATATCAACAATTTGAATTAATATGAATTTATTGTTACCCATTATTGACACCTTTAGTATAAGAAAAGCTTAAGAGAAATGCAGTCTGCAGTCTATAACCATCTCTTGTAACATGTCTGCAATCTTTAGCAAAATTTCCATTTGGTGCACCTCTACAGGAGATGGTCAGATACTGCAGACATAGTACAGGAGATGGTCAGAGACTGCAGACATAATACAGGAGACATTCAGAGACTGCAGACATAATACAGGAGACATTCAGAGACTGCAGACATGGTACAGGAAACAGTCAGAGACTGCAGACATGATACAAGAGATCAATGCAGCCTCTCCAGTGCATGTCAGATGCAGCCTTGCCAGTGCATGTCAGATGCAGCCTACTAGTGTCATGGATGCAGCCTCACCAGTGCAGCTCAGCTCCCTGACACAGGGAGATTCCCGCTCTGCAAGGAGGGAGGGGAGAACAGGACCTTGAGCAGGATGGCACCCTGCAATGGGCGGTGCGGCTACTGCGCATGCACGATTATTGGCGCCATTATCAGCAATTTTTTACTTTCGGCGGTGCGCCGAAAACACCATTTTTGGCCAAAGTTTCAACGCATCCCTAGTTAGCATTTGCATGCCATGAGATTGCTCACAATTGTTAGCCTTGCAAAGTAATTTCACACTTTATGCCAATAGTGCTAAGCAGAGTTGTATTGCTTAGCAATTTGCATATTGCAATACACAGTATCTCACAAAAGTGAGTACATCCCTCACATTTTTGTAAATATTTTATTATATCTTTTCATGTGACAACACTGAAGAAATGACACTTTGCTACAATGTAAAGTAGTGCGTGTACAGCTTGTATAACAGTGTAAATTTGCTGTCTCCTCAAAATAAATCAACACACAGCCATTAATGTCTACACCGCTGGCAACAAAAGTGAGTACACCCCTAAGTGAAAATGTCCAACTTGGGCCCAAAGTGTCAATATTTTGTGTGGCCACCATTATTTTCCAGCACTGCCTTAACCCTCTTGGGCATGGAGTTCACCAGAGCTTCACAGGTTGCCACTGGAGTCCTCTTCCACTCCTCCATGACGACATCACGGAGCTGGTGGATATTAGAGACTTTGCGCTCCTCCACATTCCATTTGAGGATGCCCCACAGATGCTCAATAGTTTTTAGGTTCCTGAGACATGCTTGGCCAGTCCATCACCTTTACTGCCCAGTCTCCGAAGGGAGGGGATCATGCTCTGCTTCAGTATGTCACAGTACATGTTGGCATTCATGGTTCCCTCAATGAACTGTAGCCCCACCAGTGCCGGCAGCACTATTTAGCCCCAGACCATGACACTCCCACCACCATGCTTGACTGTAGGCAAGACACACTTGTCTTTGTACTCCTCACCTGGTTGCCGCCACACACGCTTGACACCATCTGAACCAAATACGTTTATCTTGGTCTCATCAGACCACAGGATATGGTTCCAGTAATCCATGTCCTTAGTCTGCTTGTCTTCAGCAAACTGTTTGCAGGCTTTCTTGTGCATCATCTTTAGAAGAGATTAGAATTTGATGCAGTGTGCGGCGTATGTTCTGAGCACTGACAGGCTGAGCCCCAACCCCAGCCCAATCAACCTCTGCAGCAATGCTGGCAGCACTCATACGTCTATTTCCCAAAGACAACCTCTGGATATGAAGCTGAGCACATGCACTCAGCTTCTTTGGTTGACCATGGCGAGGCCTGTTCTGAGTGGAACCTGCCCTGTTAAAACGCTGTATGGTCTTGGCCACCATGCTGCAGCTCAGTTTCAGGGTCTTGGCTATCTTCTTATGGTCTAGGCCATCTTTATGTAGAGAAACAATTCTTTCTTTCAGATCCTCAGAGAATTATTTGCCATGAGGTGCCATGTTGAACTTCCAGTGACCAGTATGAGAGAGTGAGAGCGATAACACCAAATTTAACACACCTGCTCCCCATTCACACCTGAGACCTTGTAAAACGAATGAGTCACATGACACCGGGGAGGGAAAGGGGCTAATTGGGCCAATTTGGACATTTTCACCTAGGGGTGTACTCACTTATGTTGCCAGTGGTTTAGACATTAATGGCTGTGTGTTGAGTTATTTTGAGGGGACAGCAAATTTACACTGTTATACAAGCTGTACAATCACTACTTTACATTGTAATAAAGTATCATTTCTTCAGTGTTGTCACATGAAAGATATAATAAAATATTTACAAAAATGTGAGGGGTGCACTCACTTTTGTGAGATACTGTGTGTGTGTGTGTGTGTGTGTGTGTGTGTGTGTGTGTGTGTGTGTGTGTATATATATATATATACACACACACACACACATGCGCATGTACACATACACACATCTGTAGGTTTATAAAAAAAAATATTATGTTATGCTCACAGTTAATGTTAATTCCTCCTTTTTTTACATACAGTATATACAGTATACCTACTATGCAGGTTTGTTATAACACATTTTGAATAATGTCAGATTTATGCAAAATATTTTGCCTTGTGATCCCTCTAAATGTATCATCTGTGACTATCACTATTATTGTTTCATAAATGGGTGTTTGGTTTTATTCTGCTAGACAGAGGCATGGGAGCAAGGAGGCAATAAATGTGTCTCTCTCCAGCAGCCTAGACCACCACTCACCCAAAAGTAATAAAATAAAATACTGTATTGATACTAGATTATTGTTATGGGAAATGCCTGCAATAGCATGTGCTTCAGTGTATATTTTGGTTCTGATGGTACTGGTAAACTCTTATATAATATATAACGGTTATAATTTCTATAGTGCTGACTAAGATATTGCAAGAGTAAATCCCAAGCCAGCCCTAAAATGATAAAGAATACTATACCCAAGTTCATATCCCCAAGTGGGGCGCATACAAAAATCGGCCACTTTTATTAAAGAAAATACATTACTGAGCTCCCTCCAGCACCGGTTACTGTCAGCAGCAAAGTATATAAATCAGCAATTAAAGGCGGTCTTTCCAATTATCTCCACAAAGAATCCATTGTAATGCAATAACGCAACTGTGTAGATGTGAGCCTTGTGCCCATTCTGTGTCTCCTGTACTGGAACAAAGATAATATCAATTTGTAAGAAGATGTAAGGAAGAGATCAACACTGCCCCAAAATGCAGGATGATGGCCTTAGCTTTACATTGTCTACACAGACAGCTGAGCCTGTGCTTTACAACTGTGCCTCCCCTATTTCCACAAGGTCGGATAACTATTCTTGGTATACACCAACAGGTGTCACATCTGCCTCCTGATTGGTGCCACCATAAAATGTGAAGCCACGTGTGGCTTGGCATTCGAGTGTCACCACATTTAAGCCGAACCTCCCCCTTACTTTAGTGCTTACCTGTATTTCCCGTGCATTCTCTAGTACTCTGTGTCTCTAGCACACCCGCTGACCCCATATGTGCCACTAGTCCTGTGTCTTCTAGTGCCTCCGCGTGTGCCCCAGTGCATTGGTGTTCTGTAGTGTCTCCAAGTGGACTCCATGATATCTAGTGACTAAAAGTGCACTTCTGTGTGCGCCCCTTGTAATCTAGTGACTTAAAGTGTGCCTTTAAGTCTCCAAGTCTGCCCCAATGTGCCCTTGTAATCTAGTCGCGTAACTTGTGCCCCTGTGTCTCTAAGTGTGCTCCAGTGAACCCTGTGCCATCTGGTGTCTCCGCGTGTCTCTGTATTCTCTAGTGACTTAAAGTGCACCCCTATGTGCCTCTATGTCTCCAAGTGTGCCCCTAGTCATCGTGTGACTCCAGGTGGGTCCCTTGTAATCTAGTGACTTAACATGCGCCTCTGTGTCTCCGAGGGTGCTCCTGTGCACTCTGTGTCATCTAGTACCTCCAAGTGTGGGTATGCTGTGCCATCTTGTGTCTCTAAGTCTGCTCCCATGCCCCTGTGACATCTGGGTCACTACGCAGCCTCCAGTATGCTTCTACTGTATCTGAATTGTCCTTCTCTCAGTGGATATAACCCATTGTCCTTGAAAACTGAGTTCTGCTGCTTCAGAGGTGTACACCTCTCCTTCAGCATTTCTATGAGAAAATGCAAACTGTTCTTCCTTGTTTCATAACACAAATATTTCTCATTTCCAAAAGAATGTATGACTTTGGTTTTGTGATTCGTGATACACGTGCTTCCCTTGTTACCATAAGATTATACAACTGCGCTTCTGTGATTCACAATACACATATGCATTCCCTGTTTTCATAACATTATACAGCTATGATTCCCTATTTCATAATACACATATGCTTCCCCTGTTTCCATAAGATTATACAGCTGTGCCTCCCTGCTTTATATTGTATATATGCTTCCCTTGTGTCCATGATATTATATAGCTGTGCTGTCCAGTTTTGTAGGATTGTACATTTGCTGCTCTTCTGTTCACACATTCCTATTTTTGTGTTTTTTCTACCCCTGCATACGCGTGTGAAAGCTTTGCACCTACGCTCTCCATTATATGTCCATGATTTCCCTTATTACAAAGCTCTTTGCTTGCTTCTGGGTTTCTCCAGCTCCTGTGTATGTATGCACCTTTGCACCTACCCGTTCTGTCAGTTGGCAATATTACATACCTATGCTTTCCCTGCTTACTAAGCTTTATATACTGTAGCAGTGCTTCCCCTGATTCCATGTCTGTGCTTCACCTGAAGAGGATATAAACTTGTGCTTTCCCTGTTTTGACGAAGGTTTAAGTCAGTGCTTCCTTGATTTCCTGAGGCTGCATATCTGAGATAATTTTTTCCTCAAAAAATTGCATACTTGTGTTTCCCCTCCTTAATGGATCATTGCTTCCATGCTCTGCTTGCATTACCTGCACTGAATAGAGTGTACACCTGCGCTTCCTCTGCATACACTTGGGCATCCTTGAATCTCTTAAGCTGTTAGCTGTGAGGTTCCTTTGCCTCAAGGAATTCTTTACTCATAGTTCTCTTGCTTTTATGAGACAGTGCTTCTTCTGTACTACCTCTGTTGAAGTTTTTACAGCTGTGCTTCCTCTGCAATCATGCAACTGTACACACTTCCTTTCCCTGCTGTTGTTAGCTTGTGCACTAATGCTTCTCCTATATTGAGTCTGTGCACATGTACAACTTTCTGCTGTTACTTCAAATCTAGACAAACAAAATGAATATATTGTAGCTTATCATTCCTTAAATGTGATGACTGCATTCCTTTCCTTTTTCAGACTTCTTTCCCTTTTATTTTAACCTGGTGATTCTGCAAATAAATTCCTGTTCTAAGGGGGCTACGCTCACTCACTCCACTGTATATCTGGAGAAGCCATGGCTGTCACCCTAGGCTGCTCTCCTGATTAGGACTACGACCATGTCTTTCCCCTTTCATCTCTATTACATAGGGGCTGTGTGTAGCTTGGATAGTATGAAAGGTAGCTTGAAAGGAAGATGAGTGTTTGTTTTTCCTTTTAAAAGCTGTTCTTCTCTTGCTTCCATAAAGCATTACTCCTAGGCTTCCACTCAGGGCCCCTGATAAGGCAGTACAGCCAGCCCTCCTGTACTGGACCCAGGCCTCATCAGTTCAAGAGGGGGGCCGGGCACCAGCCAAGCAGGACGGACAGTAGTACTGCCTTATTGCTGACACTTGTGACTCTTAGAGAAACACAAAAAGGAGAGAGGCGCACCGACCTTGTGCAACACCATAAGACCGTTTATTAAAAGTAGGAATCAAGCATAAAATATACTCACAAACGGAGCAATATCAAAGGCATGTAAGTCAAAGGCAGTGACTTCAGTGAAACTCCACCACAACTCGGGGGGAAAACACGACGGCGTCCTACGCAAGGCTAACGCGTTTCCAGGGCGAACCCTCTTCATCAGAGCCTAGCCATCGAATGAGCTGTCTCTCTTAAATACCTGAATGAAAGTGATTCAGGTCCCACCCTCCTCCAATGGGCAAGGCATTGAGAGGGGGAGGGGGAGGGAAAGGGCAAAGCCTGATATAATCCTCCTCTTTACCACTGAACACCCACAGTCAGATACATGTTGATAACAATAATAATAAAAACATAAAAGTACATATGTGACGATATAAAAAGACATTAGTCTACCTACTGTCTTTCCTATG